>OVAQ01000936.1:0-22824 GCA_900406345.1 Erysimum cheiri | reverse complement strand
TTTACAGTCATGTATTTTTTTAGAGCGGCCCTTTTTTTTTCTTCGCATGTGGCCCTCAAAATCGTTGCTACGGCTCTGTTTATACGTCACCTTATATAAATATTCAAGTACTGGATTCACTATACGTAATTTCTTTTTGTTTGGTTTATAAAAGGCCATCTAGCGTTTTTCTATTAAAAGAGAAACGTCTAATCAAATATTTTTTGAAGTACCACAAGTTCTTTGAACTTTTTATTTGTTATTGGGTGATACCATTCCAGGTTTCATCTTGTTTTGTGCAATAGCTAATTTAGATATGAATTAGGGAAGACAACAACTTGTTTTTGCCATAGCGAAACGCGTCGTATTAACGTGTCTTAGGACATAAGTAATCTAGTTAGTTAGGTCCACCAGTGGCATAGTGACAAATTTTCATACGTACGCTTTTATCCTGCAGCCACGTTATAAATTACGATCCACTCTTATTCGTTATTAACGTTTAATATTTTTTAAAAACATAATTTGGCTTTGAGGTTACTGTAATACTAGTTTCTAGTATTTACTATTGTGCTAATGCTACAAAACACAATAGAGAGTAAAAATAATTGAGTAATAGACCCCCACAAAATTTGGAAGATTGTAAATATGAAATNTGAAAAAAAAAAAAAAAAAAATTCGAGTACTCAACGCGTGTGAGCACCACTTGCGATTTTGCTAACCGATCAGCTAGAATCTTGTTGATAGAAAAAGGCAAAAAGCTAGCCAAAGAGTGGAACACTCGTGTGACCACATTTCTCACGTGCATAGAAGACTTCGGAAAGAGAAGCGACGACGCTATAAAACAAAGTTGAACGTAACAAAGGGTTGGAGAGAAGAAGAGATTTAACTAAAAATAATAGACTTGTCTAAAAAAACTATTCCTTTGTTTTCCAATAAGAAACAGAAACGATCAAACAAACAAATATAGAGAAAAAAAAGTGGAGACTTTGACAAGTTAGAGAGAATGGAGGATGAAGAGGGAAGAAGAGAGATGACAGAGAAACAGAGTTCAAGGTTTAAGAGCATTTGCGTCTTTTGTGGGAGTAGCAATGGCAACAGAGCTAGTTATCAAGATGCAGCCACTGATTTGGGCAAAGAATTGGTAAAATATAACACATATATACATTAATCTATTGGGAATCGACGAAATTCTTAAATCCTATTTTTTTCATATAAACAATTATTTCATTGCATAACGAAAACGTTCTGTAATTCCTTATAACTAGAAACATTTATTTGGGTTTGAGTAAAACATTATCTTTCTATACTTAGTTTCTGCAAGAACATTATGCATGAGGATTCTTAAAAAACCTGGTTTTATAATAGTGTTTTATTACTTTTAATTATAAAGAGATTATATGTCGGTCTGTTTTTTCTCTTGGAACGAATCGAAGACAGGAAAAGAAACAAAATTAGGGTTTCAAATTTTGATGAACAGGTGACGAGGAAGATCGATCTTGTTTATGGAGGAGGAAGCATAGGTTTAATGGGTTTGGTGTCTCATGCTGTTCATGATGGTGGTCGTCATGTTATTGGGTAACTGATATATCTTTATTATATACTGCATTATAATTCTCATCAAATTAGAAATGAAGATATGGTATATTAAATCTTACTATGATACAGAGTCATCCCCAAGCTCCTAATGTTGCAAGAGGTATTAATTGGCCTTTGTTCAATGGATCGGAACTGGAAAACAATAATAGTGGTTGTAATAATAATGCTCTTTGTCTCTCTGTCTATGTCTCATAAACAAACACAAAGCTGACTGGAGAAACAGTAGGAGAAGTGAGGGAAGTTGCAGACATGCATCAGAGAAAAGCTGAGATGGCTAAGCATTCTGATGCTTTCATTGCTTTGCCTGGTAATTACTCTCTCTCTCTCTCTTTTACCTTTATTAGTATTACAACATCTCATTTATGTAAAACACTTACATTTTTGAGCCTCATTTAACTTTGAAAACTTTGCCACTACATTTCGAGTTGCCCAACGTATGATGCTGACATATTTCAAAGTTAGATGTGCGGTGATGTGTTAGTGTTTTTTTTGTGTGTGATATAAAGGTTAGTGTTTGTTTTTTCCCCTACATATATGTTGGTGCTTTAAATTTCTTTTTTCCCTTTTTTATATGTTGTCATTATATAGAACTTTAAAGAGTGCGTTTAATAAGTAATAATAACATGTGGTTGATATGATATGTGGGGAGATCCCTGGAGTCAAAGAATTAAAAGAATCACGACAAATAGTTTTAAAATAATTAAAGTGAAAAAAATAAAAACAAATACTTGATCCATCAACATCCAAAAGCAGTAAAAATGGATGTCGACAAAGGACATCTGTTTCTTATCCAGTTTAAGATATTTTTGTATTCTCAATTATAACTAAAATTTTAGATTTTAAACAGACATTAAAAGATCGTTTGACCCACCAAAAAGAAAAGCAAAAAAGAACAAACATTAACATCATTTTATCGGTTGCAAAATATTGTTTTTCTTTTTTGGGTAATGCTAGTATATTATTAAGTTAGGAGTACGAATATTCCGAGAGGAACAAAATGGTAATTATGTAAGCAAATTGTGGTGATCATTATGAGTACACTAACGTTTGACCTTTGACTTAAAAAGTGTACCAAAAGAGAAGAGAAGGACTTCTCATAATTCAGATGTTGACTTTTCTTAAGAGATCAAAAATGAAAGTGAAAGTTAAAATATTTTCCTAAACTTATACTAGTCGTGCCACTTGACTAAGTCAACGAGTCCTCACTGTCATCAGGTGGCTATGGTACACTAGAGGAGCTACTTGAAGTGATAACTTGGGCACAACTTGGTATACATGATAAACCGGTATGTAAACCGGTTTGGTCTGGTATTTATATGTATATGATGATAACCGACATTAGTTTGATTATTAATTGATACGAGTTTTTGTTCTTCTTTCAGGTCGGTTTATTAAACATTGATGGATATTACAATGCTTTGCTATCATTCATCGACAAAGCTGTTGAAGAGGGATTTATCCTTCCAACCGCTCGACATATTATCGTATCCGCGCCAACCACAAAAGAGTTGTTTAAGAAATTGGAGGTACATACCGATTAGATGATACAAATTTAACTCTAAAAGAACCATATATAAAAGACTCGATCCATAATTATAAGTATCTTTTATTGTTATTATTATTATCTCATTATGTACGTTGATAGAAATTTCAAATGAAGAATAAAAGATGTTAAACTAGACCGAGTTTAGTTTAGTAATCCTGATAAATTTGATTGGTTTATTGCAGGAATATGTGCCTCGACACAAGTAATACCAAATGCATCAAAAACTGAGCTTCGGGGCGATTCATACCGAAATGTTTCTTAAACAATCTAAAAGTCAGATTTTATTAGAGAGTACAAAATGTAAATTTATTTTATGGATCTTTTCGCATGCATGGTATCAGAATGACCATTTGTTGATATGAAACATACAATTTTTCTTGTAGATATATTTTTTAGAGGGAATTAAAACTCATAATGAATTAAAATTTTCAAAAATTTTATTTTCGTATTGTCTAGCAGTTAACAAAATCTGATCTTTAGTAGTCCACGTAAACTACAAACACTTATATAAGTAGTCAAAAATTTCTCCATTACTCTTTGTATAATCTTAGCTAGATAAATTTAGTTATTGAATTTCCAGTTATCGATTAATTAGATTACAACAATTCTGAGTGTGTAGATCAACTCGATTCAATTTACTTAGAAGAAAAATGATCTGAGCTACGACTTTCTCTCAAGTCCTGAACCAAGCAATCTTAAAATATACTACTGTATAAATAAGCTCATAACATAATCTCGAATTGTTTAAGTTATTTAATATCCATATGTCTCCCCCTAAAACAGCCCCGATTCGATCTTATTCTTCTGGTCTCCACGTAGTACCTTTCAAAAATAAATAAAAATAAAAATAAAGAAAACCCACTTGATTAACCGAAAACATTTGTTGAATCGAACCAATTAATTGAACAATTAACGAGTCTGATTTGTAACTGACGTCTCTTGTTTCGAGGTTAATTATAAAATCTCTAATTCTTATGAACCCACCCACCATGTGTTTAAAGCCCAAGAAAGATTCAGTGAACCCAGAAGGAAAATAATTTCATTTGTCCCTTACACTAATGAAAGGTTATGTTACAAAATTCAATTGATCAATAATAGATTAATACCAATAAATAAATATTTGGACACAAAGCCCAAAAGATCACAATCTAGTTAAAAAAGAGCGACAAGAAAGATTCTGTAAGCTGATGAATGATCTGTACCATGTAGCTTTGTTCCCTTTTTGGTGTTTACTCTTACTTAACTGCCCAAACAACATTAACGAGACTTTAAAAGAACTTCCTTATGACAAAATAAATAAGTGAAATTGATTTATTGGTCGAAATATTCCAAATGATTTTTTAGGATATTATACGTTACATATATAACTGAAATATGACTATCTTGAATCTTATAAGAATTCTAACTTTTTTTATTCACTCACACTTTGAAATTCTGTTGGTCATGACCCATCGGTACGGAAAATTCGTATGTATTTTGATTCTTTATTTTTAAAGTATATAAGCCATGTATTAAATTATATCGATTTATAGTATTATAAAAACAAGTGTGGTCTCTATGCTATGGTTCATTGAACATATACATTAACATAGGACTGGGAGGAGCCCATGTTCCTTTCATTGATGCAAAGTTTTAGTTTCTTGTGTTTTAATTTGCCTCCTCTCCAATGTACATGTATGTAAAGTTATACAAGAGCATATGGATAATGATGAGTAAGTTAAATATATAGTGACAAGTTACAATGTATGGTATGGTTATCGAAAGCCCAAGCTGTACTTCCATTGATGTAGGAGATGATTGGGAACACGTGGATTATATTTGATTAAAAATTAGTAGAAATTCTTTTCTTTTTTTTGGTTTTCGGCTTGATTTGTTGTTTGGTTAGTTCGGTTTAGGATGGTTTGATTAAATATAACCGTAGTAAAATGTGGTTCAGTTAATTAATTATGGTCTGGTATTTGTTCTTCGTTATTCAGATAGTTCATAGTTGTAAATAGTAAAATTTAGAATTTATCTCAAATGGTTAATACTACTCGTATATGCGAGCAAGTAAAAGGATATTATAATCTAGTGACAAATGTTGATGACTTATTGTAACCATGACAACCAAATCTATAGCTGATAATGAAATTTGATATGATAACAAGATATAGTACATATTTCATACGTAGTCGTACTGTCTATATAGTTTCAACTACATATTTTTTTTAATGAAATTCATATATGAATGTTAAAGTAGGTTTGTTTCAATGATAAATTTAAACTAATCAAGTTCTTACTGTTCTTAATTCGAAAAGGCAAGTATAAAACAAAATCTTGAGTTGTTTTTTTTTACGACTCCGAGTTGTTTTCTTGAGACAAATATTTAGGGTCCGAATGGTGACTGCGTTTTGCGGTGCGGGAGAAGTGCGGTGCGGTTCAAATAGTAATGAAAATATATAGATAGATATGCATGTGCAGAGATTTTGACACTGTTACAGCACTGTTGCGGTGTGGTTTTGGGTGCGGTCCATGTTACCATTCATAGCCTTATTCTGTGCAATTAATATTGATGTCTATACAGAGGCAGCAAAATAAACAAATAACTTGCCATATAAAGACATATATTTATAGCTTTCTGTGGAGTATAAAAGTCCAATCCTGTTTTGTTTTCCGATTTTGCATATTTATGGATCGGATGGTTCTAACGCCTTCATTTATTTTTCCATTTGTTATTAGTCAACAACAACTACTTCACCTTTCGATAACGCCTAATTGTTTCAGCAACTTTATAGTTTTGTTTTCTCAAATAACGTCATTTTCAAAGGAAGTTTTAGTTTTATCTTTTTTATATGCAAATGGCAAATTATAATTCGATTATTTCGTGGAATACACTAAAACCAATATAAAATAGAACCTTTTCAGATCATTTATTTTCAAAAATCTGTTTAAAGATTTAGAGTTATGCAAATCCTTTTGTAGTGACAATTATTTTAAATCTTTTAAACAAATTTAGTCTTTCATGAGAATGAAAATTTTCAATTTTTTAATTTGATTATACGAAATTTAAACTATTGGACAAATTGTTCTGCTTGTAGTCCTAGAGTCAATCTCCGATTTATTTTGTAACCGTCATATAAATTTTTTACGCAATCTAAACTATTGGACAAATTGTTTTGCTTGTAGTTTTAGAGTCAATCTCCGACTTATTTTGTAACCGTCATATAAAATATTTACGCAATCTAAACTATTGGACAAATAGTTTTACTTGTAGTCATATAGTTAATCCCCGACTTATTTTGTAACCGTCGTGTTTAAAATATTTACGCAATCTAAACTATTGGACAAATTGTTTTGCTTGTAGTCATATAGTTAATTAATCCCCGACTTATTTTGTAACCGTCGTATAAAAAATTTAAAATATAAATGAAAAAATCAAGCAACATTATTAGAATTAGTTACATCTTTGTTTACTTTGAGAAATGACAATAAGTAAATATGCGATCAAATTTAGCTAGCATTTCACAAAGATCAAGTAAATATGCGACTGATCAAGACTTTCTTCATGAGAGGAATCTCCACCAAAAGGTTCAATTAGTGAAAGATAACGTATGTCTCGATTGTCTAGATTTGATTTTTTCTATTATTACTCGTGTGTGTGTTATACATTAAAAATGATTAATTGCTAGGCACATATTACTAAAGCTTGCTCATGCATGTGATTTTATTTTTGTATGCTTTACAACTACAAGTTAATTAGATCACCAATCCTGCAGTTACTCAATCCAAGTTTAGAAATCTCGTATTGTAGTAAAACTAGAAATCTCAAACATTTGTGTGGTGTTTATATTCATTTTCTGATGGATGGGTCGGAAGGACTGATAACTTGATTGAGCAATTAAAAAAAGTGTACTACTATAATTGATGTGTATAAAAAAGGTATTTAAAATTTTGATGCTATTATTATTACATATGCAATGAAGAGAATAGAAAGAGGGGTCCAGAAATTTTTGTAAAATAATGTAATAATTATCTCTTGTCCACTTATCTTGGAATCAAAAACTAGGATTATTAGTTTTTAAAGAAAGGTTAATTTGTTAAACCTGAAAAAAATTAAATTAAAAAGACGTTTTTTAGCAATAAGAAAAAAAAAGAATATATAAGCACTTTTATTTTTTTTACTACAAAGGAGGAGTATTTATTAATCTTTTCTCTCTCTCTCTCTTTCAAGGTGGCACGAGCACCCATAACCTTCAGACCTATAGATACAGATTGTGTATGTGTGTAATATGTAATATTATAAAATTGATTTTTCGATCTTCTTTCTTTCGTTTTATCTCTCTCTTTGGATGGAACTGAGCTCTTTCTCTCTTTCTCTCTTTCTCTCTCGTGGCTTGATAAGAGTTTTTCTCTCTTGAAGATCCGTTTCTACACCTCTCTCACTTGATACTGATTTGGTCAACTCCCGATCATGGCGTCTTCACAGGTCACCTTCTTCAAAAACCCTAATTCTCTGTTTTTTTTTTTTTTTTGGTACGGACTTTCATGAGTTTTTGTAGCTTTTGCCTCGGATTTTGTGCAGACGGGAGTTTTTTTTTTCTTTTTATGCTCGTTTCAGCTTTTTCATTATTTTCATGAGTTGGATCGAATTCGAGTTTCAGCTTTAGATCTCTCTTTCTCCATTTTTCTGGATTTTTCCAGACTTTGAGTCTCTTTGCCAAGATTGTTAATGTTTCTTTCGTCTCTACGTTTTTTTCTTTTTTGATTTGGGAGATTTAAGCTTTTTTCTTCTACTGTACTTTGTTTGTGTTTCTTTTAATGGTTGACCTTTTTTATTTTTCTTTCTTGAAGATCTGAATTGCGTAGATCATACGGGATCTTTGCGTTTTTGCATCTTTTCGTCAGCGTTACGATTCTCTTAGCTTCAATTAAGTTTAAAATTTGTATATTTTAGCTTATCTCTTTCGTTGCTTCCTAGTATTAAGATCGATTACTTATTTGAAAGATTATACTCTATTGAGCTTTATTTAACAATCAATTTTTCAGGCCTGAACCTTGATTCGGATGGTTTCGAGATATTTGTATTGGTTAAGCATATGGAAGTCTCTGTTTTGTTCTTGGTTTCTCTGTTAGGGCTTCCTCCATTTGGACCAACTTAGCTCATGTTGTAAGATCTCTCTCTTTAACGCAGCAATAAGGTCTGGTCCTTAACTTAAATTAAGAAGCTTTCAATTGGGTTGATAGAGGAAACTTCAGTTATTAGGTGAAGACTGTACAGAGCTGTAAATCAAGACAGCGTAGAGTGGCTTTATTTGCCTCGGTGCTATTTTGACAGAAGAAAGGGATTGATTCACTGCTGTTGTGAGCTTTGGAGGGAATCTAATTTTAGCAAAGGAAGGGGTTTTACATCTACTCGGCTGTGGCTTTTACGATTGATTTGTAGGGTTAACCTCAAAATCCTCCTCTGAGCAAGTATTTTAGCAGATAGACTTAGGATGGAAGCTGAAATTGTGAATGTGAGACCTCAGCTAGGGTTCATCCAGAGAATGGTTCCTGCTCTACTGCCAGTGCTTTTGGTTTCTGTCGGATATATTGATCCTGGAAAATGGGTTGCACATATCGAAGGAGGTGCTCGTTTTGGGTATGACTTAGTGGCAATTACTCTGCTCTTCAATTTTGCTGCCATTTTGTGCCAGTATGTAGCAGTTCGAATAAGCGTTGTAACTGGTAAACACTTAGCTCAGGTATTTGTTTTCCCTTTCTCTGCATTTTTCTGATCTCAAAGCTTTTAGCTAATTTTTTTAAATAACAAAACTGGCTCTATGGTTGTCACTTTCTATCAGAGTTACCAATTGTATTGCCGCATCTGTTTTTTGGTTTTTCAAAGAGGAATCCTACTTGCCACTTTCTCTATTTCTCTAACATTTTAATGTTCTTTACTGGGACAGATCTGCAGTGAAGAATATGACAAGTGGACGTGCATGTTCTTGGGAATTCAGGCGGAGTTCTCAGCAATTCTGCTTGACCTTACCATGGTAGTTAGTTACTTACAATCTTTTTTCGTTCTTAAATTTTTAATATGTTTGGTGAAAAAATTTCCATTCCTCTGACTTGAGCTTCTCAATCAAACAGGTTGTGGGTGTTGCACATGCACTTAACCTTTTGTTTGGGGTGGAGTTATCCACTGGAGTGTTTTTGGCCGCCATCGATGCATTTTTATATCCTGTTTTCGCCTCTTTCCTTGTATGACTGGTCTTCCTGTCTTTTTTTCCCTTCCATGTTCTTGAAATAGCAGCTTTGGAAATTAGCTGACATGCATACAAATTTTACAGGAAAATGGTGTGGCAAATACAGTATCCATTTGCTCGGCAGCCCTGGTTCTACTTCTCTATGTTTCTGGTGTCTTGCTGAGTCAGTCTGAGATCCCATTCTCTATAAACGGAGTGTTAACTCGGTTAAATGGAGAGAGCGCATTCGCACTGATGGGTCTTCTTGGAGCAAGCATCGTCCCTCACAATTTTTATATCCATTCTTATTTTGCTGGGGTACCTCTTTCTCTTTGTATGAATCTCTCTTTTCTGTTAAGAAGCAATAATTATACTAAGCAGTGAACGCTCTATTGCAGGAAAGTACATCTTCATCAGATGTCGACAAGAGCAGCTTGTGTCAAGACCATTTGTTCGCCATCTTTGGTGTCTTCAGCGGACTTTCACTTGTAAATTATGTATTGATGAATTCAGCAGCAAATGTGTTCCACAGTACTGGCCTTGTGGTACTGACTTTTCACGATGCAATGTCACTAATGGAGCAGGTTCGTTCTGATGGTTTTATGTTTCATAATAGTCTATTATTCATTTTAGGGAGACAGTTTCAGAAATGTCTCATTATTAATGGTTTTGTTTGTGATTGTTGAGCGCAGGTGTTTATGAGTCCGCTCATTCCAGTGGTCTTTTTGATGCTCTTGTTCTTCTCTAGTCAAATTACAGCACTAGCTTGGGCTTTCGGTGGAGAGGTCGTCCTGCATGATTTCCTGAAGATAGAAATTCCCGGTTGGCTTCATCGTGCTACAATCAGAATTCTTGCAGTTGCTCCTGCCCTTTATTGTGTGTGGACATCTGGTGCAGACGGAATATACCAGTTACTTATATTCACCCAGGTCCTGGTGGCGATGATGCTTCCTTGCTCTGTCATACCGCTGTTCCGCATTGCTTCGTCGAGACAAATCATGGGTGTCCATAAAATCCCTCAGGTTGGCGAGTTCCTCGCACTTACAACATTTTTGGGGTTTCTGGGCTTGAATGTTGTTTTTGTTGTTGAGATGGTATTTGGGAGCAGTGACTGGGCTGGTGGTTTGAGATGGAATACCGTGATGGGCACCTCGGTTCAGTACACCACTCTGCTTGTATCATCATGTGCATCCTTATGCCTGATGCTATGGCTTGCAGCTACGCCGCTGAAATCTGCGAGTAACAGAGCAGAAGCTCAAATATGGAACATGGACGTTCAAAATGCTTTATCTTATCCATCTGTTCAAGAAGAGAAAATTGAAAGAAGCGAAACAAGGTGGAATGAAGACGAATCGATAGTGCGGCTGGAAAGCAGGGTAAAGGATCAGTTGGATACTACGTCTGTTACTAGCTCGGTCTATGATTTGCCAGAAAACATTCTAATGACGGATCAAGAAATCCGTTCGAACCCTCTAGAGGAAAACGAGTTGGATGTAAAATTCTCTGCCTCTCAAGTTAGTAGTCTTGGGGAAGACGCTGATGTGAAGGAACAGTCTGTGTTGCAGTCAACGGTGGTTAATGAAGTTAGTGATAAGGATTTGGTTGTCGAAACAAAGATGGCAAAGATTGAACCGACTAGTCCTGTGGAGAAGACTGTTAGTATGGAGAATAACAGCAAGTTCATTGAAAAGGATGTTGAAGGGGTTTCATGGGAAACAGAAGAAGCTACCAAAGCTGCTCCTGCAAGCAACTATACTGTTGGATCTGATGGTCCGCCTTCATTCCGCAGCTTAAGTGCGGAAGGGGGAAGTGGGACTGGAAGCCTTTCACGGTTGCAAGGTTTGGGGCGTGCTGCCCGGCGACACTTATCTTCGACCCTTGATGAGTTTTGGGGACATTTATATGATTTTCACGGGCAATTGGTTGCTGAAGCCAGGGCAAAGAAAATAGATCAGTTGTTTGGCGCTGATCAAAAGTCAGCCTCTTCTATGAAAGCAGATTCTTTTGGAAAAGACATGAGTAGTGGATATTGCATGTCTCCAACTGCAAAGGGATTGGACTCACAGATGACTTCAAGTTTATATGATCCACTGAAGCAGCAAAGGACACCCGGAAGTATCGATTCGTTGTACGGGTTACAAAGAGGGTCGTCACCGTCACCGTTGGTCAACCGTATGCAGATGTTGGGTGCATATGGTAACACCACTAATAATAATGCTTATGAATTGAGTGAGAGAAGATACTCTAGCCTGCGTGCTCCATCATCTTCAGAGAGTTGGGAACACCAACAACCAGCTACAGTTCACGGATACCAGATTAAGTCATATGTTGACAATTTGGCAAAAGAAAGGCTTGAAGCTTTACAATCCCGTGGAGAGATCCCGACATCGAGAGCTATGGCGCTTGGTACATTGAGCTATACACAGCAACTTGCTTTAGCCTTAAAGCAGAAGTCCCAGAATGGTCTAACCCCTGGACCAGCTCCTGGGTTTGAAAATTTTGCTGGGTCTAGAAGCATATCACGACAATCGGAAAGATCTTATTACGGTGTTCCAACTTCTGGAAATACCGATACTGTGGGCACAGCAGTAGCCAATGAGAAGAAGTATAGTAGCATGCCAGATATCTCAGGATTGTCTATGTCCGCAAGGAACATGCATTTGCCAAACAACAAGAGTGGATACTGGGATCCGTCAAGTGGAGGAGGAGGGTATGGCTCGTCTTATGGTCGATTAAGCAATGAATCATCGTTATATTCTAATTTGGGGTCACGGGTTGGAGTACCCTCGACTTATGATGACATTTCTCAATCAAGAGGGAGCTACAGAGATGCCTACACTTTGCCACAGAGTGCATCAACAGGGACCGGATCGCTTTGGTCTAGACAGCCCTTTGAGCAGTTTGGTGTAGCGGAGAGGAATGGTGCTGTTGGTGAGGAGCTCAGGAATAGATCTAATCCAATAAATATAGACAACTCTTCTTCCTCTACTGTTGATGCAGAGGCTAAGCTTCTTCAATCATTCAGGCATTGTATTCTAAAGCTTATTAAACTGGAAGGATCCGAGTGGTTGTTTGGACAAAGCGATGGAGTCGATGAAGAACTGATTGACCGGGTAGCTGCAAGAGAGAAGTTTATCTACGAAGCTGAAGCTCGAGAAATAAACCAGGTTGGTCACATGGGTGAGCCACTGATTTCATCGGTTCCTAATTGTGGAGATGGTTGTGTTTGGAGAGCTGATTTGATTGTGAGCTTTGGAGTTTGGTGCATCCACCGTGTCCTTGACTTGTCTCTCATGGAGAGTCGGCCTGAGCTCTGGGGAAAGTACACTTACGTTCTCAACCGCCTTCAGGTAAAAGAAACCCGCAAATTCTCTTCACTGAAACCGGAATTTGGTAGTTTGAAATCAAAGCTTATGTTTTTGACATTTATGGATTCAACAGGGAGTAATTGATCCGGCGTTCTCAAAGCTGCGGACACCGATGACACCGTGCTTTTGCCTTCAGATTCCAGCGAGCCACCAGAGAGCGAGTCCGCCTTCGGCTAACGGAATGTTACCGCCAGCTGCAAAACCGGCCAAAGGCAAATGCACAACCGCAGTCACACTTCTTGATCTAATCAAAGACGTTGAAATGGCAATCTCTTGTAGGAAAGGCCGGACCGGTACAGCCGCAGGAGACGTTGCTTTCCCAAAGGGGAAAGAGAACTTGGCTTCGGTTTTAAAGCGGTATAAACGTCGGTTATCAAATAAACCGGTTGGTATGAATCAGGATGGACCTGGTTCAAGAAAGAACGTGACTGCGTACGGATCATTGGGTTGAAGAAGAACATTGTGAAAATCTCATGATCAAAGAGACGTCAAGACTCAAGAGGGAAGCCGAAGAATCAAAACTCTTGCTTTTGATTGCTCCTCTGCTTCGTTAATTGTGTATTAAGAAAAGAAGAAAAAATGGATTTTTGTTGCTTGAGAATTTTTCGCTCTTTTGTTCTCTTAATTTGGTTGTAATGTTATGGTTATATACATATCATCATAGGACCGTAGCTACAAACCGAATCCGGTTTGTGTAATTTGAAGCGGAATCAATCAAGAAAGGAAAAATCGTCGGTTTGAATTGTTAAATCTCCTTAATTAACCGGGTCTCATTGCGTATTAGACTGATCGACGCTAGATTGCTGACACGTGTCCTTGTCAATCTTTCTTCTGGAGTCGTCTACTGGTTCCTCAAATCCTTCAATTTCTGTGTAGAGTAACTAAAAGAATGGGTTATGTGATCTACATATCGTTCCCGGCGATTCTTCTCCTTTTGATCGTCGCTATCGCTTTTTATCTCATCGGAAGGAAAATCGGTCGGCGAGAAGGCATGTATGGACCGCCGTTGGCTGGTTTACCGGCACCTGCACCGCCGCATAAAGCTGAGGAGAAGCCACCGGAGGTTTAGCAATACACCGGTTGTGTATAGTGTATGATGACGTGATAATTACGTAAACATCTTTTGTAGTGTATACATTTATTATGGTTTGTGTTATTGGGCCGATGCTGAACTGAAATAAAAATTTCTCTTTATCGGGCCTGGGGTCATAAAGAAACACTCCGTTCCGTTTTGTATTTTGACGTACTCACTTCGTGCCGTTTAACTTCAGTACTTACATAATGCAACTGAGAGACTACGCGGCGTTTAAGAAATATTCGCTTCTTCTTTACAACTTTTTGTCCCAGCGCAGAAAAGTCCTCTCTTTCTCTCTCTCTCTGTCTCGAATAATTTTTCATTTGCTGCGTCCTTTTGGTGCTCGAAGCGATGACCATGGCAGCAAATCTCGCGAGACGTCTGATCGGTAACCGATCGACTCAGATCCTTGGAGCTGTGAACTCTAACTCAGGTGCGGCTATTTCCGTAGCTAGGGCTTTCTGCTCCTCCACCACTCCGATCACCGCAACTCTCTTCCCTGGCGATGGGATCGGTCCCGAGATCGCTGAATCTGTCAAAAAGGTCCTCATCCTAATCTGTTTTCTGCGCAGAAATTTCGGGTTCTGGAATTACAGTTACAATTGTTTGATTGAATTTTGAATTCTGTACAAATTTTCGATTTGTGGGAATTCGGTATATTGATAGTCAATTTCGTTGATGTTTTTTTTGCGTTTTGTACTGATTCAGGTGTTTACAACCGCCGGTGTGCCAATTGATTGGGAAGAACACTATGTTGGGACTGAGATAGATCCTAGAACACAGAGTTTTTTGACCTGGGAAAGTCTCGAATCTGTGCGTAGAAACAAAGTTGGTTTGAAAGGTCCAATGGCTACTCCAATTGGGAAAGGTCACCGTTCTTTGAACCTGACTCTTAGGAAAGAGCTTAATTTATATGCCAATGTTAGACCTTGTTACAGTCTTCCTGGTTACAAAACTCGTTACGACGATGTTAATCTCATTACCATTAGGGAAAACACCGAAGGAGAATACAGTGGCCTCGAACATCAGGTTTAGTTTGTTGTGTCTATCGATCGAGCATTTCAGGTTAGTTCTTCTAACAAGTGTTTCTGATAATTGTTTTGTCTTCTCCTGACTCATGATAGGTTGTTAGAGGTGTGGTGGAAAGTCTTAAAATCATTACCCGTCAGGCGAGTTTGAGAGTTGCAGAGTATGCTTTTTACTATGCCAAGACTCATGGTAGAGAGAGAGTTTCTGCAATTCACAAAGCCAACATTATGCAGAAAACCGACGGTCTTTTTCTTAAGGTCTGTCCATTTTTTAACTCCAGATGCATTTAACAATTTCTTATAGGGAGATCAAAGCAATGATTATATTATGTCTGCCAAGTATTCTTACCATTTGTTTTGAGACAATGTTTCTCCTGTTCCTGTTTTTCAGTGTTGTCGTGAAGTTGCAGAGAAGTATCCTGAGATAACTTATGAGGAGGTTGTTATTGACAACTGCTGTATGATGGTAAGCTACGACACGGGATTTTCATTTTTAGTGAATTAAGTTAGTAATCGAGATTATCCTGTAGATTTAGAAGTTAGATTTTGCGTTTTCCACTGTTTTCACTTGTAGAATTAAGTCCATTCTTGTATAGTGGAATATGTGACTGATTATTGAGATTCTTGCAGCTTGTGAAAAACCCAGCACTATTTGATGTCTTGGTTATGCCAAACCTCTACGGTGACATTATCAGTGACTTGTGTGCCGGATTGGTTGGAGGACTAGGATTGACTCCAAGGTGAGACATCCATCTTGCATAATATTGAATAGTATGATTATGAGTTATATAGCTTAAAGCCTTATTATTTTTGACGCAGTTGTAATATCGGAGAAGATGGTGTAGCCCTTGCTGAAGCAGTTCATGGTTCTGCACCTGATATCGCTGGAAAGGTTAGTCCTTGAAGCAATTTATCATTTCAACTTCATCATATGTTGAGATATTATAACTGCTACAAAGCAAGTAAACTTTCACCAAACAAATTCAACTCTGACCGTAAGACCAGGTATAATAATAAAACTGCTACAGATGCCCCTCTTTGCTGTTTTTGAATTTGTTGTTGTCCTTCTTTTGGTGATGTAGAACTTGGCGAACCCAACCGCCTTGCTTCTGAGTGGAGTGATGATGTTGCGTCACCTGAAGCTCAACGAACAGGCAGAACAAATCCACAGTGCAATCATCAACACGATAGCGGAGGGCAAATACAGAACCGCAGATCTTGGAGGTAGTTCAACCACCACGGAATTCACAAAGGCAATCTGTGATCATCTCTGAACATCGTAAAATCCAATTCTTTAACGAATCTTCTTTGGGGGCCTTTTTTGGCCTCGAATTCTTCTTGGTTTTTCGATCTTGTTTACGATTAGAATAAAAAAAAGAAAAACGGCTCAATGATGAGTTTTATTACTTGTGAAGTTCTTGTTTCTGCTTGAAAACGTCGTTTTTTAAATGCTCTGCCTTAAGGCAAGATTCATAACACAGAAAAAGTGATGTTCTTTCTGAATCCATCAGAAAAGTTTTGTTACCTCGCTTGTTTACTAGCTTACAGTTTATCAATTGCATAAAAGATGTATCCAAACTTTTCTCTTTGACTTGTAGGAAAGTGGAGAAAAAGCTATCACTATGGTTGGTGAAAAGAATATATAAAAATAATAAAATGACAAATGAATTTGTGGATTGTTTAAAAAAAATGTATGTAATTTTCAATAAAATGGCATAATTAGTCTCGGTCCTCCGACAAATAAAAAAGAGGGTTTATTGTACTAATGTTAGTTTAATACTAATAATTTAAAACAAAATTGTGAAAGAGAATATGTCGTTGGTGCACCAACTTCCGCTAAGAGCTATGATTATAAACTGAAGACGCTTCTTCACTCACCACTAAACCAACCAGATCTAAATCTAAACCTAAACCTCTCGGTCTCTTCTCAGATTCATCATCATCATGGCTTCTTCTTCTTCTAACTACGATGGAATCCTTCTCGGTATGGGAAACCCACTCCTCGATATCTCTGCCGTCGTCGACGACGAATTTCTCACCAAGTAAAAACTCTCAGATCCCTCTTTAGTCTTTTCTCGGATTTTTAGTATGAATCTAGATTTTATTGTTTGATTCTTCTTCAGCTGCGTAAACTCGTGTGCGATTTTTCTATTGATATTCTTCTTTTGTAATCGTGTGACAGATACGACATCAAGTTGAACAATGCGATTCTCGCAGAGGACAAACATTTGCCCATGTAAGTATTCATTCATGCTCTGCTTTTTCGTATTATGATAGGTGAAATTAGGTTTTGTAATCAAGAATGATGATCATGCTAATGGCTTCACTTGCAAATTGTTTTTGTTTATTTATCTAAAGGTATGATGAGATGAGTAGCAAGTTCAATGTTGAATACATTGCCGGAGGTAATTCATCTTTTTTCCTATAACCCTTTGACAAGATTATGTTATCTTCATGATTCTATTCTTTCTCTCAGGTGCTACTCAGAACTCAATCAAAGTGGCTCAGGTACATTCTTTTGCCGTCTTATAAGTAAGCTAGATTAATACCACTGCTAAATCAAGCTTCTTCTTTTATCTACTTGTAGTGGATGCTTCAAATTCCTGGAGCAACCAGTTACATGGGATCCATTGGAAAGGACAAATATGGAGAGGCAATGAAGAAGGATGCTACTGCAGCTGGTGTCAATGTAAATGAAGCTTCTCTGGTTTTCATGTTTTTTTGCTCGAGCCCATGTATAGCTGGTGGTTGCTTTGTTTTTGAGTATAGTATCAAGTTATTGTTCAAACTAAATCCAGATTTTGTAATTTAGGAGCAGTACAATGACAGTATGCTTTTGTATCAGGTCCACTATTATGAAGATGAGTCCGCACCTACTGGAACTTGCGGTGTTTGTGTTGTTGGTGGAGAAAGGTCACTTATTGCGAACCTTTCAGCTGCAAATTGCTACAAGGTTGATCACCTTAAGAAGCCTGAAAACTGGGCATTGGGTAAAATTCATTTCTTATCCTTGTATCTTTTTAACACTTCTGTATTATTTCTTCATGATCTGATATTTCTGTGATCAAATGTGTTTTGCATAGTTGAGAAGGCCAAATTCTACTACATTGCTGGATTCTTCCTCACGGTATCGCCTGAATCCATCCAGTTGGTATCTGAGCACGCTGCTGCTAACAACAAGGTATAAGACAGATGGTCCTCCATTCCATTAGATCTTGTTGCAGCAGAATCTTTTCTTTGTTTCCAAGGGCCTTTTGTATTAACATCCCCGACTTATTCACCCATCGTTCAGGTGTTCACAATGAACCTTTCTGCTCCATTCATCTGTGAATTCTTCAAAGATGTGCAGGAGAAGTTCTTGCCGTAAGCCATCCCTAACCAGTTATCCATTATGGATTTTATGATTGTGTAAATGTACTGAAAAAATTTTTGCATTGCTCGTACAGATACATGGACTTTGTTTTCGGCAATGAGACAGAAGCAAGGACCTTCTCCAGGGTTCACGGCTGGGAGGTAAGAAATTTCTCTTGCACGACTAAATTTCAGCAGGCTGTTCTGTTTTGTATAACAGAGATAATAATAGACCTGTTTAAATGTTATAGACCGAAGATGTCGAACAAATAGCCATCAAGATTTCACAGCTTCCCAAGGCCACAGGAACATACAAGAGGACCACTGTGATTACACAGGGCGCAGATCCAGTGGTTGTTGCTGAAGATGGAAAGGTGAAGAAGTATCCAGTAATCCCTCTCCCAAAAGAGAAGCTGGTTGACACCAACGGTGCAGGTACTAATTTTGATAATCGAAGACCGTGTTGTGACCAAAACCTATATTCTACTTTAGGCTTACTTTACTAGATAGAAACTGACATGATTATAGAATAAGCTGATCCTTAAGCATTTCAAACGAACTTTACTGATACAAAACATGTTCCTCTCTGTGTCATAGACAGAACCAATACCGATGAATTAATCGCTATTTTTGTTGATCTCTCTTACAGGGGACGCATTTGTCGGAGGATTCATGTCACAGTTGGTGAAAGGGAAATCAATTGAGGAGTGCGTGAAGGCAGGATGCTATGCGTCGAACGTGGTGATCCAAAGATCTGGCTGCACTTACCCTGAGAAGCCCGATTTTAACTAAACTATTGGGTCATCCTCAGTTTTGTGATATCTTCCAAATAAAACAACCTTTGATTCAACAAACTCCCACGATCATTGCTTGAGTGTACTTTTTATTATTTTATTATCATAATTATTTTGATAATTTGATATTACACCATAGGTTGAAACAAGTCATGTTAAATCAATGAAGGCTTTGATAAGAAGATTATATCTTCTATCAGCTAGTCGTACTACCTAAAAAATGGCTCATTTCACAACACTGTTCATTAATTCTACATACGCCTCAAATGGATCCAGGCTCTCACATTATCAAAAACCCTGAACATTAGAAGTACGTAGAAGCCTCTTAATTCTTGAATCAAAGACTCGTTAAGAATAACGAGGAGAAGCGCAACGGAGGACCTCGAGGAAGAGAGTTTCGTCACAAGGAATACAAAGCTTGGAATCTCCAGAAGTGAAATCGTCGTAAGCTTCCTCTTTCGATTGATCAAGCAAAGCCCTGAAGATGGGATCATGAAGCAACGTGATCTTTATAACGAACCTCTTGTAACTCTCCTCTTCTTTACCAACGTATACCACTAGGTGTCCCTTTGGTACGTCATGGGGTATATGGTAATGATCCTTGGGCTTTCCCATGGCGCCGCCATGTTTGGCGACTCTGCTTGACATTTGCTTCCATGCCTTTGTGATCAGCTTGCTCTTCTTCATTACGTTTATGAGAGAGAGAGAGAGAGAGAGAGAGAGAGAGAGAGAGAGAGAGATAGCTAGATAGAAAGAGAGAGACGTTTTTGGTGCTTAGTGTGAGATGAAATGTAGAGAAGTACTAGTGTCGTACGTGTATATATACACAAAGTCACAAACATATATAGGTCCACTATACATGTATGTATAATATACTTATATACATGGATGAATAGGTATGGGTAATGGCTTTTCTGGACCATGTCGTCTTTACAATAATACATGATCTACAGTAGTTATCATGAAAACCTACACATTCCATTCAATAAATATAATACCAAGAGTTTGCCCAAAAAAAAAAATATGATACCAAGAAATATATTAATTAAATATGTGGAACGTTCGTTATTAATATATTTTTGATAATAACATGATGTTATTTATCAAATGACATTTACATATATAAAACAAATAATCCTTTTTTTTTTTGGGCTGAAAAACAAATAATCTATGTATTCTTTTTTTCCTTTTTTTTTTTTTGGTCAACTACGGCCAAGCTGTACTTTGGACATACGAAATCGTACGAACATGCACCTTCCATTCCCAATTGGCTTTCGCTTTAATCAATTGCTTCATTCTGATTATTTTCTTTAAATTTTCATGAACACAAACACTCTTTATCGGCATGGCATGCACATTGGCACTCACCTATTCGGGCAATTATAGATAATATATATGTAAGTGTGTGTGAGTGTGTTAGTGGTAAAATCACTTTATAGTTTATTGTAATTTATTTTTTCTTCTTTTCATATCCATATAAATAACTCCGTGTTATTTTTAATAAAGTAGAAAATCTTTATAAAACTTATGAAAGAACTGAAATTATAAAGAGAAATAATATACATATTTTTCAAGTTGTGAAAATAGAGGGTCCCACGGTTTGATTAAATATTGGAGATAGATAAGATTTAAAAGATATATGAGAAATGGGATAAGATTCTTGAACAAAGTGCAATTCCACTTACGTACCATACATCGATATGTAACTCAAATGTTTTACACAAATTATAATCAATAACTAAACGAACTAAATTATCTAATCCGGAACTGATTTGTTATGCTGGATATATATATATCCATTGGGATGTGTCACTGGTGAATACCAAAATCAAATTACTTTTAGAATATCATCAATGATGAAACTGATTCTTCATCTACTATCTGATACGAACCGGTTTTAAAATGCTGGATTTCATCATTGTGATGTGTCACTGGTGATTACCAAAATCTTAACGTACACCTAGTAGTGTATTCATCATGCCATCATACGTATAGCATGTTCTAGTTGCGCTAAAATGCTGTCAACCATTACATTTTTTTTATATTCATTCATTAGGGATTCATTATGTCTTAGTGGTCGATCATATGTTTACTTTTTAAGAAATGAATAAATGAATATAGTGGATATCTTACACTTGCGCATAAACCTGAAATGTTTGCTACGGACAACGACGTTTTACATATTTAACATTGTATACATGTAATATGATATATATATATATATATATTATGTTAATAGTACGTACCGTATAACCAAAGTGTGCTTTAACTTTTTTCATTTTTTAATTAAAACTCGGATTAGCTGTTCAAGAAGGCAATTTTTCTGATCTTTTTAAGTAAAAAATCTTAGAGTGTTGTTATCAAAAAAAAAAAAAATCTTGAGTGACAAAAGTATCTTTATATATCTATGATACTGCAATTTGATCGGAACTTTCTTGACTTAAGTATAGCTAGACCGGAGTTGATTAGTCTAGTAATCATCTTTGATGTCACTAAATCTCATAGTCTGGATCAGAAACTTAGATTTCATGTCACTAAATCACAAAAGAAAAGTATCATTTCACTGATGTTTATTCACATATTTATCTATATATTTTTTGTTATTTACATGTCTGTATGATTCCGAGTACAATTAGATGCCATTAGAATATTTTTATAAGTGAAGCTTTTCTTTTTCAGTTTNCCTCCCCCCCCCCCCACAGAGACAGGCCGGTGCTTCATCCCATTGCTTCGGTGTCTCTCTTTAAGGAAACGAGAGATTATATATTAGCCTTTGGATCAAAAACTTAGATTCATTCATAGCCATTTGATATATCACTTCCTGCCATTCCACGTGAAATTTAGTTGTAACCAGAAACCAACAAAACTACTCATATAAAATTCTCTTGACGAAGGTTCACTAATCATTATGGTTAATCTCACCGTCCGATATTTCGCTGCGTAGCTTTACGTAAAAAACTTACTTGTTATAAAACATATTTTTTTAAGGGACCTTATTACAATGTCGTTTAATTTTACTTGTTATAAAACATAATAATGGAATTAAGTTCATAGTTTTGGTGGCGACGCTGATAAGTCAATACTCTTTTTAACCTTTTCTTCTCTTTTTGTGGCAATGTTTGTTTTCGTTAATCAAAAGTCTCATCCCATGACATCACGTTGGTCTTTTATTGACTTAATTTAGCATTTTAAAAAGACGAGAAAAATCAGCAGAAATCGACCGAAATCAAATTTTAGTTTAATTTTATATATCTCTGTAATATTATTTTCATTAGTCTAATACAAACTTTTGATAACATCTTTCGATCTATTTCCATCAATTTTATTATGGTACTAGAATTATATTCTAATTTCTACAAATATGATTCTTCTAAGTTTCCTTATTAGGAAAAAAAAAAAAAAAACTGATTTCAGTGTCATCATGGAGTTGATCCAATGTCAGTACTCAGTAACAAGATTAGTGAAAATCACTGATAAAACGGTTCGTAATAAATTCATCTCCAAATCCGTAGTAAAGAAGACAGCCGACTTCCTAGTGGCTTGGTTTGAATCTCGAAGCTAAGCTGTTCGGACACTATTTCCAAATTCTTTCAAAACATTTTAGAATAGATATATCTGATTGTAAATAGTATTTTTTTGTTGCATTAAAGTTTAAAACAAACTGATGATTCCATTTTTATTTATTGAAAACTGATTATACGAAAGCTGGAAATGACAAAAAAGAAGCATATTGGTGGCTTGTTCTATTGATTGGATGAATGATTGACCGAGTTGATTTCTTATCCGCTGACACATTTGCTAGTTTCTTAATTGGAGCACAAGATGACGTTTGTAAATATAGAACCACTCATAGGTGGGCTAGTGGTAGGAAGGATTTCGGG
>OVAQ01000935.1:0-22830 GCA_900406345.1 Erysimum cheiri | reverse complement strand
GGGACCAAGAAATTATATGCAATGGTGCAGTGTACGAAAGACATATTGCAACCATTGCAATGTCAAAAATGTTTGGAATGGAGTATTAGGGAACTTCCCAAGTGCTGCAACGGTAAACAAGGAGCGAGATTTTTGAGTACGAGTTGTAATCTTAGGTATGAGATATACCCTTTTCTTAGGACTTAAGAGACTGTTTGAGGATGATGTAGCATACATTTTGTTTTGTGTTTTTACTTTCCAATTCTATTTTTGAGTTTTTACCTTTCTTTTTTTTGTTTCTTTTTTTGCTTCGCCTTNTTCGTTTTCTAAGGTCCAAGCTATACCTACCTATGATGAATAAAGTCCAGAACTTCGTTTACCCTCATCCTTTGATTTGATTTATTAATAATGATAAAATAGGTTTGGTAAAATGATATAGGAAAAAAAAAAAAACACACACATTATCAATACTTTCGCAATGTCATAAACAGTGACAATCTTGTCCTTTCAGTATTACTGTGAAACTCCTGAGAATATTGGAAATTACTTACTTTCATCAGATCCTAATTACGAATCAAACCTCTTGTTAGGACGAATATATTGTGTTCTACCCGTGTGACCACTCGGTCACTAGTGTCTCTCCTTTACCAGACATCACAGTTGTGCTATCTAATTATATAAAATTAGGTTTTCGAAATTAATAATCATGAGATCATGACACATGTTGATTTTAGAGATCCGATGACACGTGTCTGAAATTTTATTAGAATAAGTTAAACAATTTTAGTTTTAAAAAAAATCATAAAATAATTTTAAACATAAACGACTATATGAGATGAACCTGTGTTTGAGATTGTGAAAAAGAGAACTTAGAGAAGAAGGAAACGTGAGAAGCATAAACTATCTGAGCATAGGTTTTTTTTTAAATTTTTTTTAGTTTTATATATTTTTGTTTCTAATTATTTGAACATTTTATTGGACTTTTTTTTATATAATTACGTTTTTTATTTAGGCCGTATAAAAAATTAAAATTTTTTGTTATCTTAATAAATTTTCTTTTTATCTCTACATTATATATATATAAATTATTTGGGGGCTATAAAATTTAGGGACCTTAAGCGAATGTTTCATTTGTCTATGCTCAGGGCTAGCCCTGCCTTTAAGTTGTATTCTGGTTTAATTTTAGATTTGTTCTAATTTAATCTGTTGGAAAATAAAAAGTTCTGATTTAATCAAAGTAACTTAAATATGGTAAAGTTTATTAATTTTGCTCTAGATCTTCGCTATTGATATCAGTATATGAAAATCTGATGTTATTATTCAATCAGATACGAATACATTACTTAGATATTGTTTCATTTTGGACCCATGGTGGTCGGTGGATAATATATACGACAACAACATGCATCGTAAGTACAAATGCTTAAATCATAACCATGATCTCGACAAAATTGACGACAGCCTGCACTCCCTTTAAGACGACATGTTTCTGATCCATAGAAGCACTGAACATCCTGCTGCTTTATCTCATAAGCTATGTATTAAATTTTGTTTATTAAATCAGTAAATACATTCATGAAAAAGGACAAAATCATGTCCATAATTATAAAGTGAAATATGAGAAATAAACCAGTGCCTGGCATAGTAGCAGTTGTCGTATGACGACAGTGAACAGAAGATACGAGGAAGAAGGCAGTAAAGACAAATGTGACTATAATTTTCATGGTGATAGCCATTTTTATAGTAATAGTTTTTTCAACTTTTTATGAGCTTATTTAGTTTAGATTGATGATATATATATATATGATAACAAAAACGTATGAAAAAGGTATTTTTCTTTGTCAAAGTTGAAAAACAACATAATCTTTCAACTTATTTACTTATAGATTTATTATAGTCAAAAGAAAAACACATGTTGACAAAAAGTAAATACATAATGAATCTTTTAGCTTAAAAACAACATAATCTCCCAACTTATTTACTAGTAATAGATTTATTATAGTCAGAAGAAAACACGTGTTGACAAAAAGGAAATACAGTACATAATAATTCTTTTACTTTATTATGTTTGATTATTGATAAACTGGTAATTATTCTTTTATATATAGTCAAATACGTAAATTGCTTTCACATATTAGATTTTTGAATAATATAATTTGCAAATTTTCAAACGGTTTTTACTCAGAAAAATTATTTGCCAGGTAAAAGATAAGAACTGGTCATCATCATCCATCATCACCTCATTATTGCTCGAGCTATACCATTTATCCCTAGTATAGTAATAAAGAACTCAAGTAGTAGCTAATCTTATCAATCACATTACATGTGACTTTGTAGCTCAAAACAACGTCGTTTTTGGAAGTAAAAAAAAAACTCNCTTATTTAGTTTAGATTGATGATATATATATATATGATAACACAAACGTATGAAAAAGGAGGTATTTTTCTTTGTCAAAGTTGAAAAACAACATAATCTTTCAAAACAACGTCGTTTTTGGAAGTAAAAAAAAAACTTAAAACGGTTTGGTCCATTTGACAGCAGTTAAAAGAGTCAGCCCGTTTGTTTATAGTTTATTGAACAATTAGTTTCATAGAATTATTAGCTTGTTTAGATCCACAAATATTCAGGCCCATGACCACACCCCTAATCACAGTGCATGGAGAATGAGCTAATTGCCAAGGAATGTCATATTGCTCCTTGCACAAAACAAGTGGTGTACGACATGGCTTGTATCGTGTGATTCTTAGAGTTTTAACTTAGTTAAACATTTTAACTTTGACTATTTCATCGGCCCTCCCCATTTCTAGCCGAAGATACTCAAACTACTCGCTCTATTATCTGCTACAAACAAGGAAAAAACATTTCTTCTACAAACTAAAATGATCAATCGAAATTTGTACAAGAAAAAAGAATACCGTTTTGAGATAATCAGTTAATCTAGTTACTAAGCCAACCAGCTAAAAGCCTTCTAAGTCTCCTATATAAAACATATCACTCTTAACGCTTCATTTATCAAAGAAGATCCCATCCGTGGAAATAATTAAATCCAAAGCAATGCACTCATCATATTCTCTATCGAAATGCGTCGTTTATTTCTATATCTTGGCTATACAACTCTTCATACACGGCGTTTCGTCCCTGAACCTTACCAATGCATATTTGCACCACAAATGTCTAGTTAATCAAGGGAAATATAAGCCNTCGAAATGCGTCGTTTATTTCTATATCTTGGCTATACAACTCCTCATACACGGCGTTTCGTCCCTGAACCTTACCAATGCATATTTGCACCACAAATGTCTAGTTAATCAAGGGAAATATAAGCTGGGAAGCGAGTACGAGAAAAACCTTAACTATCTCATCGATCATGTCTCTACCCAAACTTTTCCGGACGGTTTCACACACACATCTCGTGGCGACCCTCCGAATTTTATCACCATCGTATTTCAATGCCGTGGCGACTCCTACGGGTCCCCGTGTCGTTCTTGCTATGCCACTGCCGTCTCAGGGGTAATGTCACTTCAACATTATTAATTAGTCATCACACATATACATCTATAACATTTGTCTTGTGCAAGCGTGGACAATATCTTTTTTTTTTAAACATCAGACATTTAATTTCTATTCAATTAGTATGATTTTACTCTGCATGATTGTATATAAACTAGAAAATAAATGGTAAATAAATTAATTTAACACACTTTTTGTTAGTGACATATTTATGTTTTTTAAAAAAAAAAAAAAACAATAGTGAATTAGTTAGATGACCACATATTGAAATACACATTTGAAAAGTTTCAATGAAATAAAAGATATATGTATGTGTATATATGACAGCTTCGTAAGAGATGTCAGAATTACAAAGGAGCAATAATATGGTACGACCAATGTTTTCTCGATATAAGTATGTTCGATTCCCCTCCAACGATGATCGATTACGAGAATACTTTCTCTATGCACAACAAAAACAATGTGGGCAAAGATGCAGAGTTGTTCAACAAAAAGACGAGAGATTTCCTCTATAATCTGATGTTAAAAGCTGATAAACCCAAAGGCGGTAGTTATGCGGCAGGTGAGATGAGCCTTGGGACGAAAAAATTGTATGCAATGGTACAATGTTCACTAGACATATTTCAATGTAAAGTTTGTTTGGAATGGAGTATCAATGAGCTTTCCAAGTGCTGTAACAGTAAACAAGGAGCAAGATTTTTGGGTACGAGCTGTAATATTAGATATGAGCTATACCCTTTTCTTAGAGCTTAAAAGGACTGTATGGTGATGATGCATGAACGCATTCTCTTGACAACTTTCCAGTTTTAATTTTGGTTTTGTTTACTTTCTCATTATGTTTTTTCGAATCTTTACATATTTTATGTACGGTTTCATTTTTAGCTTTGTTTTCCTGTTTTGTTTGNTTTTTTTTTTTTTTTTTTTTTTTTTGAATGAATGTAAAATTGTATTCAATCAAAAACTCATGTTACAATATATGCATCCTTATGCTGAACTATTTTTGAATTGGGAATAATAAAAGAGAACCAATAGATCATAGATTATCCCCGAGACCCAAACCAAATAAGAAGACCATCCCCAAATTTTGAGTTTGGTGTGCTTAGTGTGAGGAGTCTTTTACGAACCGTACGGTCGATGAATTTTGTGAGCTGCGTTACCGACGTTGGAATCTCTCTTTGTCGGCGACAGTTTCGTTCTTGCCAAAGTGAATAGATGTTTGTTTAGGTATGAGCTATCCTCTAAAACGTTATTTGAATATTGATTTATTTATGTGTTGCTTTCATTATCCGTTTCACAAGATTTATATCTACAACACTATTAATAAATAATTATATATACAAAGAAGGTCATTTTCAATTTAGTATATAATGCATGAAAAGTGTTTTCTAGGTTGTCACGTTTGTAATAACTCTCACGAAGAGTATAAGTGTATGACTACTCTTTATCAAAAAAAAAGAAAAAATATATATATAGAATGACTAAATATTATCAATGAATTCACTAATTTATGACCAATTTAATTATTATTGAATTTCCATTTTATTAAATCCCTAAATCCAAATAACTAACCAATTAAATTAAGATTTCATCAAACCAAAATTTTCTTCTTAAAAAAGATATTTCCGGATACATACTTTTAATTTTAGAAAAACTAAAGAACTGTATTAAAATAAATTGGAATATTTAATATTATATCACATAATTATATTTAAATTGTATTTTTTGCCTTACAAATTCAAACACTCTGATATGTTTCATATATAAATTCATGTAACATACTGTATGTTACATACATCAAAAAACAAAATTTAACTATTTCATTTGTTAAATATATTTTAGAACAAAAATTTTAACTATTTCATTTCTTATATATGAACTTATATCTCTTATATATAAAAATTGTATACCTCCGAATGTATATTAGGTTTAGAAATATATACTTTCCGAAAAATCTAACTAGAACATCAAATATATCAAAAAGACATTGTTTCTCTTAAAGTGCGATAATCCTGTTTGTTTTGGACTCGTGACAACAAACCTAATCATAGTGCATGAAAGATGAGCTAATTGCCATAAAATGTCATCCCTTTTTCAGAGAGGCTCCATGTATGTATGATATATATATATATAGTTAATTTAGCCAAAATCCCGAGTGCCAAAATCATCTTGCTCCATGCTCTAAAACAAGTGGTGTACGGCAAGGTTTGTATCTTTTTATTCTATTTTCTTGGATTTTTAACTTTTGACTTTTTCATTGGCCCTCCCCATCCCTCGCCGAAAGATACACAACCCCTCTCTCTTGTCTGTTACAAACAAAGGAAAAAACATTTCTTAATCTACAATCTGAAGTGATCAATATAATCAAATTTTTGTATAAGGTAACCAATTAAGAATAACTTTTTGAGATAAATAGTTAATCTAGTTACTAATCAGCTAACATCCTTCCAATTCTCCTATAAAAACATCTCAATCTCAACGCTTTATTTATCAATATCCAAAACAATGTTGTCTTCATATTCTCTATCTAAACGCCTAGTTTCTATCCCTATCTTGGCTTTACAACTCCTTCTCATACGCAGCGTTTCGTCACTGAACCTTACCAATGACTATCTTAACCACAAATGTCTCGTCAGTGAAGGGAAATATAGGACTGGAGGTGAGTACGAGGACAACCTCAACTCTCTCACCCGTGAAGTCTTAACCTATAATTTTCCGAGCGGCTTCATACACATCTCTTATGGTGAACCTCCCAATTTCGTCGCCATCATATTACAGTGCCGCGGCGACTCCTACGACTCCAAGTGCCTCTCCTGCTATAACACCGCCCTGTCCGGGGTAATATCACTTCATCATTACTAATTAGCCGTCATATATCTAAAGAAACACCGGAAAATGTTTTATATTCTGATTTTACTCGGTATGATTAGAAATATTAAAAAAATTAAATCATCAAATCTCTCTTTAAAATACATAAACATTTATATCNCTGTCCGGGGTAATATCACTTCATCATTACTAATTAGCCGTCGTATATCTAAAGAAACACCGGAAAAATGTTTTATATTCTGATTTTACTCGGTGTGATTAGAAATATTAAAAAAAATAAATCATCAAATCTGTCTTTAAAATACATAAACATTTATATCTTTGCATTGAAAAGTTAGGTCATCATTCAAAACATGTATAATGTATATATGACAGCTTCGTAGGAGATGTCCAAGGAACAAAGGAAGAGTAATATGGTACGACCAATGTTTTCTCTTTATTACTTCAATCAAATCACCCCCAGCCCCAAGGAAGAACGATTTCAAGAATATTTTCTCTATGTACAACCCAAACAACGTGAACGAGGACACAGAATTGTTCAACAAGAAAACGAGAGATTTCCTCTATGATCTCGTGCAGGTAGCCAATACACCTAAAAGAAAAAACATGATACTTTACGCCTCGGGGGATAAGAGGCTCGGCACGAAGAAATTGTATGCAATGGTGCAGTGTGCGCAAGACATATTGGAATGTAAGGGTTGTTTGGAATGGAGTATCAAGGAGCTTTCCAAGTGTTGTAATGGTAAACAAGGAGCAAGAGTTTTGGGTACAGAGTGTAATCTTAGGTATGAACTATACCCTTTTCTAAGGAGTTAAAGGTTGTTTTGATGATTTTGTTTGGTTCTGTTTACTTTCCAATTATGTTTTTTTCTTTTTTTTTTTGTAAGTCAAATATTATCTTGGTTTGAAACAAAAGAAATTCCTCCTAATACCATGGTTTTGAGAAATGTATAAGTTCCTTTTAAATTAAAGAAATACCTTAAACAAAACCAAAAATCGATTTAATATTTGAGAAATTAGACACAGAAATTATCATTTAAATGAAAAAAAAAAACATATTTATCAAACATGCAAACATATATATTAAATTTTCTAAAAACTTATTTTACATAAATTGCACTATATATATGTATAGATATATATATATAGTAAATAATATACTACATTTTTGTTTACATCACATGATTTAATTTTCATGAAATATCAAATTGCACTTAAATATATGTTGACTAAAGGTATCTAACAATTAAAACATTATTGACAAGAGAACATTCGATTAGATATCTAAAACTTTAATTAACATATACATGTTTTCCTTGTATAGATTGAATTCAAAAAGAACAATAAAATTTATAATTTTCTCATAGTTTTACACCATTATAAACGCATATTAATTTTCAATTAAAGAGAAGAACAAAATCTAAAACCATAAAATAAACTAAATAAATAAATCATGTAATTTTATGATAGTCTGTATTCTAGATAATAATAATAATAATGATAAACTACACGTTAAAATAAGTTTTTAATCCTATTAAATTTTAATATTTCTTTTCGTTTTTTAAAGTGAGATTTAACAATACGACGTGCTACAAACATCTGGTTACATTATTGATGCAATCATTTTCATATCCTCACCGTACGTATAATCTTAAGAGNCACGTTAAAATAAGTTTTTAATCCTATTAAATTTTAATATTTATTTTCGTTTTTTAAAGTGAGATTTAACAATACGACGTGCTACAAACATCTGGTTACATTATTGATGCAATCATTTTCATATCCTCACCGTACGTATAATCTTAAGAGTTTCACTCAGTCAAACCTTTGAATGTTGACTTTTTCATTGGTTCACCTCTCGCCGCAATACCAAGTCCCAACTCCCAACTCCTCTCACCTCTCCACTAAAGTACAATATTTCTAATTTCATCTAGAAGCTTGACATGAAAATGACCAAATCGAAAGAGACAAAACATATGTTGTTTTGACATAATTGCTTAATCTTAGGCTAAATTGACTTCTATTTTGTTCAAATAAACATTCAAGAATTGAAATTGCCCAAATCTCAGCCGTACAAAAATGAATATTTCAACTCTTTTAACAAATATTAAATAAATAAATAACTTATACCACCACCCAAAGACCAAAATCATCTAGACACTATAAAAAACATCCTTACCTCAACACTTCTTCTATCAAAGACACCCGCAAAAAAATATCAAAATTTTTCTAAACACAATGTCTTCATCCTATTCATCAAAACGCATCGTTTGGCTCTCTGTCTTGGCCGTAGCCATACAACTTTTCTCTATACAAAGCGTTTTGTCCCAAAGCCAGGACAATGCGTTTCTCTTCCACAAGTGCTCAGACATTGAAGGAAGCTTCACCTCAAAAAGTCCATACGAGTCAAATCTCAACATTCTCTCTCGTCAGCTCTCTTACATAGTTCCATCCACCGGTTTTGCCGCGTCCTCCACTGGTAGCACTCCAGACAAGGTCAACGGTTTAGCCCTTTGTCGCGGTGATGTCTCCTCCTCTGACTGCCGCTCCTGTCTTGCGACCGCCATCCCCGAGGTAACAGCAAAATATTTACATATAAAATATAAGACAATTTTCTAAAATAGTATGGATTTTGTTTTTACATGTATAAGTTTTGGTTACATCTTAGCGATATATATAACCGCATATTTACACCTAAAATGTGTAATCTTTATATATTGGAATGGAAAGAGTATTATATTACCGAGTTTGTAGATTGTTCTTGACGTTGGTGTTATATGACAGATACGTCAGAGATGTCCGAGCAACAAGGCGGGGATAATTTGGTACGACAACTGTCTTGTCAAGTATTCCTCGACCAATTTCTTTGGGAGGATCGATTACGAGAACAAGTTCTCTTTGTACAACGTCAACAACGTGAGCGATCCAACGTCATTCAACAAGCAGACGAAAGCTCTTTTAACCGAGCTGACTAAGAAAGCAACTACTGGAGACAACGAGAAGCTGTTTACGACAGCAGAGAATAATATTGGGAAGAAGAAGTTGTACGGATTGGTGCAGTGTACGAAGGACTTGAAGAGTGAGACTTGTAAGGCTTGTTTAGATGGGATTATTGGGGAGCTTCCTAACTGTTGCGATGGTAAAGAAGGAGGAAGAGTTGTGGGTGGGAGCTGTAACTTTAGGTATGAGATTTACCCGTTTGTTAAGACTTCTTGATTAGAGGTAAAAAAAAAAGAGCCAATATATTGTGTTTGGCTGTTTTTATAATATAATGTATTGAGCTAATAAAATGTTAACTTCTCTTTGTGGTTGTTTACTATGATATACATNACATTCGGTTTGTCAATATATTGAAAGCCTCTTATAACGTTTCTAGACGTAATAATTAGATGTAGAGTTACATATTATTGCTATTTTGATGTTAAGGTTTCATACCAAAGAAGTTAGTATCTTTTAGAATTGAGCAAGCACGATAATGTCTAAACCAATATAGTAAGACTTTAATTTGTGCATATGATGAAAGCTTCAACTTTTGTAAAAGGGAAATCTATTTATTACTAGTTGAAATTAAATATTATTTGATATTAAAATACACACAACTTTTCAATATTTGTGCCAAACATTTTTAAAATTATAGTAAATGCAAATAATTGTAAAATATGACAGAAATACCATCAAATTTTGACATTATAAATATATATAAAGTAAGCCAAACATTTTTTTTATTTTTTTTTTTGATAATCCAGGTATCCCAACACTCTCCGACAGAGTCGGTTCGTTCGGATTAGCCACGTAGGCGGCCAAATGGCTCTCCACGTGTCGGCTCCTGGACGCTGCAGCCCGCATGTGAATACCGCAGTGGCCGGGACTCGAACTCGTGATGGCGGGTACCTCAATAGAGGGTCTTTTACCACCAGAGCTAGAGGTCCCGGTTAAGTATGTCAAACATTTATAAAAAATGGTTATAATGTTTCTATGCTATAAAGTGTAAATTTCATCAAGTATTATATTTATCATTAAGAGATCAGAAAGAGTTATATACATTATGAGGTGCATATTGGTTTGTTAATTGACTAAAGATTTTAATCGTCAACCGATTAAAGGTGAAGATATTGGTCACATGTGCTATGCTGAGTCGTTTCGATGAAGACAGGCAGGTCAACGAAGGATGAGAACCACGTCAACGATAAGATATCTTCATAATCCTTTGTTTTGTGCGTAAGCGGCGACCACACCACCACTGCCAAATCATACGCAAAATATCTTGAAAAAAGACTATATTATTTGGATACAATTATAACACTCCGAAAGAAAAGGGTATACAAGATACAAATATTGGAATTCTATAATAACAAATTAGCAACAACTTTTACCGTAAATTGTAATTCTATCGAAGTTAAGGACCTATGTTTTTTAATATTTCACATAAGATAAAATGGCCTTTTAACAAAAAAAAAAAAAAGATATGATAAATTGCGTCTAATGGACTTTCAATAAAATTACTCAAATAAACTAGAACTTTTGTTTGCTCTCCATTTTGGTCAAATTTACGATAGAAGCCTATACAAACTTCCATATCTGTATGAATTATACACAAAGATTTTTTTTTGGTGGGATGAATTATACACAAAGTTTGACTTGACAACTAAATAATCATGTTCAAATGTTAAGGTTGCTGTCACTCCACGAGTCCGAAGCATATGGATCGGTCAACAGAGCTACTGACCGTTATAATCACTAATCAGATTTGAATCATCCTATGTATAATAGATGGAGCAAGGATTGATATTTTATTAATTAAAAAACAATTTAAAAGTTAAGTATATAAAAACTATTTAATTTGAATATAGATATAATAAAAATCATTAAAGCATAAATATAAAATAAATGGAAATTAAAATTACATTACAAACAACATAAACATATAAGGATCTTATTTTCTATTTTCGGTGACTTAATTATCATATCCAAACGAATAAAGATAATTTAATCAATACAAAAATATGTATATATATAAACGTAAGAAAGATTGATAGTTTTTTTATTAAATATTAATAAAAATTAATAAAAGATGAAAGACGAAACAAGTCTAAAATAAAGAGAATATGATCCATCTATGTGGAAGCGAACTCAATACCACTGTAATTCGTTTTGTTTTATAATTGATTTTCATTTGTAATCTTAACAGAAATTTTTGGTTTACACAATCGGACAAATCTATCATAGGTCTTTAATCTTTTGTTATACTGCAATTTGTAAAAAAATTTAATTTCATTTGTTATTTACCAAAATACTGCAAATGTTTTCTTATTTACCAAACTACCTCAAATCTTTTACATAATACCCCATATCTTTTATTAGTTTCCAAAATATTTCAGACTTACTGCTGTTACTATTTACTAATATACCGCATATCGTTAGATACTTTATGGAAATATCTCATTTTTGGAACGAGCCCAAATCTTTTGTATTTACAAAAATACACAAGACCGGATGTCAATATTTTTTTTGTTTCTTGAGCGTTGAACTTTTCCTAATTATCGAATTACCCTTAAACTTTTAGAGGGACCCCTAATCTTATGAATTTTGAATCAAAATCACATTTTTTTGTTTTCCGTGTTTAAGTTTAATGTTTCTATTTCAATTGTATTTTATGTTTTCGTGCGTTTAGTTTTTCATTGTTTTTAGAGTGTAAGAAAACTTTTTTGTTGTGTATATATGATTTTTCTTTATGAAACAGAGTGGAAGAGCGACTTCGTGAAAGAAAAATAAACTTGTTTTGCGTCATCCAAGCGTCACTTGTTTTTGTTTATATACCAATTAAGTAATCTCACACAGGCAGAGGCTACCATCATCCGACAAAAACTTCAACACAATAGAGAGGGAAACAAACACATATCCCTCTATTCCAATATCCAGACCATCCGTTAACTTACAAATAGCAACCGGCTCTCCCCAATCATGGTAAACCACATAACAAATATTGACCGCATGATAGTCTTTTAGAGTAGAGTTCTCTTCGGTTGGACCTCTATAGATACAATCTTTAATACTCAATAACTCAGGAAATACGAGAAAAGTGGCAGTGATAGGACCAAGGTGGAGAGACATTAGCGCTTCCTTCAGGNCTTTTAGAGTAGAGTTCTCTTCGGTTGGACCTCTATAGATACGATCTTTAATACTCAATAACTCAGGAAATACGAGAAAAGTGGCAGTGATAGGACCAAGGTGGAGAGACATTAGCGCTTCCTTCAGAAATCAATCGTTTTAATTGAATTAATAGGAGGAGTTACAAGAGTGAATAAAACATTTTGTTATGTACTTTGAGCAGAGTAAAATTATATATCAAATATAATACATAAGATAAAAACAATCTTTAAATTATAACAAAATTTTAAAATAAAGTAATATGATCAGTTTTTCTCATCTTTAGTAGACCTCTTTTACCTTTTTACTTGAGTAGTTTTTTCAATTCTTTTTGTTTAAATAATTTTTTGGACAATTACAAAACAATCTTTAAATTAGAACAAAATTTTAAGTTTTTAACTATCGTTTATGATAATTTTCTTCTCAGCTAACTTTTACAAGATATATTACAATAGATGTTGGACTCATTGATGTCAAAAAGAAATATGGACGCTATTTATAACAAATGGATCGATTTATTATTCAAAGACATTGATTACTTATCATATAATTGTTGAAAATTTTGTACAGAATATGCATACTTCCGTTTTAAATCTATCTATAAATTGTTTTCAAATTTATTTTACCTGATTTTCTATATAATTGGAAATTTCTGAGTCAATCACACGCTTTTTTCATGGCGACAAATATATCCTAAAATACGATCAGATTCACTGTAATTGATTTTCACAGCTAATTCGNCGTTTTAAATCTATCTATAAATTGTTTTCAAATTTATTTTACCTGATTTTCTATATAATTGGAAATTTCTGAGTCAATCACACGCTTTTTCATGGCGACAAATATATCCTAAAATACGATTAGATTCACTGTAATTGATTTTCACAGCTAATTCGGTGATCGATTTTAAAATCGTAAAGTTTCACATATATTTAAGTCGGTGATGAAAATAAACTCTTACGGAGACTAACAAATCTATTTAGGCTAATTAATTCTAATTCTTAAAATACACTGGTCTATATCGTTAGACGATTTTGGTTTGAATTGAAATGAGTTTATTCTCTGTGATTTGAGTTTTTTTGTCCGTTAAAACTATTAAAAAAATATTTTAAATTACAAACTACAGATTTTTCAAATCACATGGCCNTTAATTCTAATTCTTAAAATACACTGGTCTATATCGTTAGACAATTTTGGTTTGAATTGAAATGAGTTTATTCTCTGTGATTTGAGTTTTTTTGTCCGTTAAAACTATTAAAAAAATATTTTAAATTACAAGCTACAAATTTTTCAAATCACATGGCTTGGTAAAATCAGCTTTCAGTTCAGTTAATACGTCTCATAATGTAGCTTTTTGTTCAGTTAATACGTCTCTTAATCAGATACCGAGTTTAGTGTAATTTTGTTTGGTAAACCGAACTTTTAAAATTAAATGACTAATGGTGTATCTGTAACGCATACACATTATTGATCCGGTAACTAATTTGTCTATCGCTCTTTAAAACTACTTGTTGAAATTTTTTGTATTTCGTTTCTGAGTCATGTTTTTATTTTTACAAAATAGCACCAAACATCTTCCACTTTTCTACAAGATAGCTGAAATTTTTTGTACTCTCATTTTAGCCCATATATTTATGTTTTCAGATTAACATTAATTGAAGAAGGGGTACATCAACATATAAAGAGTTAACAATTACAAAGGGGACATTAGAGTAAAAATTGTATATGCGATCATATGAAATACTATGAAGATTGTAGCTGCGACCTACTTCAATGGGTCGATAACCTATAACTGTCTAACTGATCTAGAAACTATAATCACACAACAATGTTGTAGCATAACCTTGTTCAGCGGAGGAGAGAGGAGAGAGCCCATCTGTAATGTAATTGGTAATGAGCCCATTTAGTAAAGCCCATAATAACATACCATTTTCTTTTGACATTGAAGTGGCCCATACTAATATTTACTAGATGCAAAAAGAAAAACGGATACATCATAAATCATAAATGTTTGCTACATTTACCAACAAAAAGTTTCCTTCATTTTCCAAAAAAATGTTGGTTCATCATGGAATAAGGGCGCTTTCAGAGACACTCTTGCATAATTAGTTATTGCACCAACATCAACCAGATGTCTCTGTATAATATTAATACCCATAAATATACATGTTTGCCAAATATTCGTTGGGTGTATATATTTAAGCACTTAACCTAGTATATAATAGTATAGTATCAAATTTATAAATGATACAGTACAAGTAAAAAGATACTAAAACATTCAACTCGTTCTTAATAAATTATAAAGCAAACCAAAAAACTGATTAAGAATGAAAAATATGGTACGGAACAAAGACTAAAAAAACTCAGAATCTTGCAAAGATTGTTGAAGTGGTCAAAAATTAGTCAGACAAATTTCATGGGATTCTTAACCCATTGACCCACTTCATGTCTCTGCTTCCTCCTCACTCTTGTGTTTTCACAGTTACACACACATTTAAATTATTTCAATGTCCCTATAATAATTCAACAATAATAACACTTTGCCAGCAAAAAAGTAGATTTGACTGGTGAACATTAAGACAATGATACTCTTTTAATTAACTTCAAAGTTAAAACAAAGAAATACTTAAAGTTAAAAAACAAAACTCATTTTCTTTTGTCATAAATCGTATGATAAAGATAGATATAGACAACTCAGTCCCCATTAGATCATTGCAATTAGTTTTAACATTCGATCGGATCGGTGAAGTATAACATAAGATTAATGAAAATTGGATAAAGTATTCAACTTGATTTAAAAGATTAAAGATTAGAGAAAATGGTCTACTTAGATAAAAAAAAACAAACAAACAAACGAATCAAAAGTTCAAGAAACTGAAAAAAAAATTGTCGGAATTTACAAAGATTTGGTCTTTAGTCGTTGACTAATTTAGCATGCACAGGAGCAGGAGTAGTAACGACGGAGCTCGGCGGAGTTAACGGCGGAGATGCCGATACTGGTGGTGGCGGGATTGCTATCTCCGTTGTAGGTGGAGGAGGTGCGGTGGTTGTATCAGAATCCGGCGGAGGAGGAGGTGAAAATTGTGGCGGAGGAGGATTCAGATTCGGATTCGAAGGAGGTGGATTCAGGTTTGCCGGCGGATTTGGGGTAATTGGAGTAGATGGGTTTAGTGGTGATGATGAATCAGGTGGAGTAGGAGGAGAAGATCCAAGAACAGGCGGGTTTGGATTCGGGTTTGGGTTTGGGTTTGGGAATGGAGTTATGAAAGGAGAAGTAGAAGATGAAGAAGAAGAAGAAGAAGGAGGATCGGTGGAAGAAGAGCAATAATCACCGGAGCAGTGGTGAGAGTGATGGCGGAGGACACCGAAGACTACTACGAGGCCAATGACGACGACGACAGTGACGATGAAAATGAAAATCTTGGTGGCTTTGCCGACATAGCAGAGCATTGTTGTTGTGGGAGATTTTTGGATTAAAGATCAGAACAAAAATTCTGTTTTTTTTTTTTTTTTTGGTTCTGTTTTTTTGTGATTGAGTTAAAGATTTACAGATGAGATGAGGATTTGGATCTCTCTCTTTGTCTTCTTTATTTTTTTTTATTGTGGTTTTTTTTTTTTCATTAACTTGGTTAATGAGACATTGCCGATGGTGGGAATGAAAAGCTAGGATGGCCACGTGAGAGCCAACATTGGCACGTAATTATTATAAAATTTAGTGTAGCTTAGCACACAAAACTCTTTGATATTTGGGATAAAAGCTAAAATAAAACACACAAAAATGGCTAAGGAAAAACAATTAAATGATGCATTTTCACTATGCTGATGAACAGCTCAGAGTTTATAATTCCATATACTATAAGTTTGTGATGAAACATCACATAAATGCTTGCCTCACCCTTTTTTAACAACCATTGTTATTTTTCGGTTGGTGAATTCAATTTATATGTCGGTTTGGGTTGGATATTTCAATTTTTAGATTTTTTTTTTTTTTTTACTGTAAAAGTTTTCAGAATTTAACCGAAGTAAAAAAAAATCATTGGGATCAGTCTGTTCTCGGATAGTTCGAGTATTGAGTTTTAAAACCGAAAATAACTGAATTTGCAAGTTCTTTTTTTTTTTTGCAAATTTTGGTTTATTCTAATTGTTCTGTTTTTTTCATAATTTCACTTATGTGAAAAATATAACCAAAATTATTAAAAAAACAGAACAATTAGAATAAACCAAAATTTCCAAAANAAAAAAAAAAAAAAAAAAAAAAAAAAATTAGTATATGTTAATATTTGTTTTTGGTGTTTTCGGATTAAATTAAATGGGCCACAAAATAACCAGTCCATTAACATATATAACTCTTAAAGAAAATGGGCCATCAAATCAAACAATTATTTGTATTCTTCATTGAAAAGTTTGAACTGGTCTCCCTTTTGGAGTTTGTGGCTTTTGGTTTTTGGGAGTTCTTTCATCAAATCATGTCGTATATATATGTTTGAATTAGTTCAGGCTGAAGCAATCAATCTTTGGGTTAGTCTTTGCTTTCCATTGACTCTTTTGGTTTTGAGAAAAGAAACGAAAGGCTAAAACACCTAAGTGATACAACTTGCATCGGCATCGCTCTTGCCTTACTTTAGAACCCTAGATATCAATAACTTGCACATGTTAACACACATATAAAGGAGAGTGAAATAAAGCTTTTCCCTTGCGTTAGTTTTTATATTTGGTCCGCCTAATGTTTGGGTTGAGTATAAGAGTATTAATATGATATAATTAAAAAAAAAAGGTATAATTCTTTAACTGAAGCTTGTTGAATTGAGGGTTCAAGAAGTTTTCGGTGTGGTCTCCTCACCAAATGGTTTGCTCAACAATCATTGTAGTTAAGAGTTATCTAACTCGTAACACCTCTTGATTTTCTAATGGCTTTTTATTTTTTTAGGCCCTAGAAGTTTGTAACAAAAACTTTTTTTTTTTTTGGTCGGATTGTAACAGAAACTTTAAACCTCAAGTTCCTTTTGGTAATTATAATTAACATTTTATCAAAAGAAAAAGAGTTAGACAAAAAAAAATGATTAACAAGAGTAGTCTTACAGTAGTAAACAAGCGTCAAGCATAGTAGATATATAATAGATATATCCTAAAAATAGGTAGAGCTTAGATTTAGGCCGAGTGTTTGGCGAGAGAGACAACTTCAAATTCGACCTCTACGTGCAAAGTATCTTCTAGGTCCAAGTACGCGAAGTTTAGCTAAAGACAAGAATTCTACAACACCCCAAGCTCTGTTTGACTCCGTGAACCAATTGTGAACTACAAGAACAAGGAATGTATGTCAAGCAATTTAGTTAAAGACTTGAAACTAGGAAATTCTATATTCATCGTAAGTTAAGAACGCCTATTGAAAACCCTTTAAAAAAAAAAAAAAAAAAAAAAAACAACCCTAGCTATCAGCATCTATTGAAATAAACATTACGAAAAAAGTACCATCAATAGTTTTTTTTTTGGGACATACGTGTATATGTGAAGTGATTGGATCCACGCTGGTCTATAACCTTCAGAAGTACTCGGGCATATATCTTCTCATCCGCCTTTAAGATTTCAGTGCCATCTAACTTCAAAAAAATGGATAGCCACTTGCCATTTGCTCTAGTGTCTCCCTTTGGATGCAACTGTAGATTCCTATAAAACATTGTGAACTTGTTAGCAGTTACCACTGATGGACATATATATATATATACAAATATATATAGAGTAGTAGAGAAAAAGAAAAAAACGCGCGTTTATAGACTCACCATTTTCTTCCTCCCATTGAAAAGCTATTTGATAGGTAAAACTTCTCTTTCAGCACCGAGAAATCTTTAACACTCCAGGAGAACTTGGGAAAAAAGAGTTTCTCATCAAAAGAGACGACTTCCCACTTGGTCAAGGGTGAAGCAATCATCACATCAACACCAAACTCACATTGTTCTCCCTCGAAGATATATCCATTTATAGGATCATTGAATGTTTCAAGTGAAATCACTTGTGATAATCCCCATACTGGTTTTAAAGCATTGAACCGCTTTACTCCCACATCTAGATGTTTACATTCATATACATATATTACTGGTTAATTTATAGATATAAGAGAGAGATAAGGTTATGTGCTTACGAACCTTGTATAGAAAAGTATTTGTTTTCTTTCTTGTTATAGATAAAAAAACATGAGATATGCAAACACCTCCATTGGTGGTATGGATGAGAGGCATGTGTTGTCGTCAAGTTCCACATACATTGAAATAAATCTGCTTCCATTGTCCTTTTCGTTTCCATTTGGATATATAACCAATTTCCTGAATTATTTGTTTGGAAAGTAGGTTACAAAAGGACAATAATGTTACTTTCTTAAATAAGGTAGAGTAGAAAGTATATAATGATGAAAGATGTAATATCAGTTTAGAACACATACCAGTTGTATCCACCGGACAAGAAACGGCGGGATTCGTATTTGTCGAGATTAAGCTGAGAAAGTTTGTTGATCTTAAGGGAATAAGAAGAAGGAGGATGATCTCTCCATGTCTTCACAATTGAAGAATCTGCTGCACATGAACCCATTCTACAAAACTACGACTTTACTTCACCCAACACTATGTTGCTTAAACCTAGAGAAACCTTATGATTGTTAATATAATTGAGAGAATAAAGATAAATGATACGAAAACAAAGCTATGAGAAAATGAGGTAGTTTGGAAATAGTGTGTGAGGGAATGTGAAACAGTCTCCAAAAGGTAAAAAAAACGTAATAAGGAAACGAAGAGTCATGATATATGCAGTAGTGTCTAACCATTGACAACAAAAAAAAAAGTTCACATTTAATACACCATGTATTTAATTTTATACCTAAATACTCTATAGTTTTTGTCCCGTCAAATATATGTATTGTTAACAATGTCATAGAGAAAGTTCTAATCGGAATTCCATTAGTAAATCTAGGATCAGTTCAACCGGTTAAGCCAATGGTACAAAACCCTTTTCTATATCAATAGTTTTAGGGGAAAAAAAACAAAAACCAAAAAAAATACCCATAGGCCATAGCAAAACATATTCAAAATCAAAAGATTCGACGAGTACTGTCTATTTAGGCCTAAGGAAAAGTAAAGAAAGATTGGACTAACCTGAAGCAAAGAGAGGGACAAAAAAAGAGAATCGTGCTATATTCTAACGCTGTGAGACAGAAGAGAAAATTTGATTTAGAATTTACAATTATTAAACAACCTAGAACTAGCTCGTTTTGTCCTTTATTCTCTGAAGACTGGTAAGAAGTTGAGAGCTAGAGACAGATTCGACGAACCTGATGAAGCAGCGAGAGAGAGAGAGAAGACGAGGAGCCTTTGGGGTGAGTTAGTTTTGTTGCGCCACTTATTTCTAGACAAGTTCTAGGGTTGGATAGCAATAATATATATTTAATATTGGAATTTTTATTTAGTGAGATAGTTATTTAATTTAATTTTGTATTTTGTTTATGGAGATAATCAATCATTGAAAAAAAAATAACTTTTAAGAAATTGTTTTCATATTATATTAAAAAAATTATTACTATAATTACAAAAATTGCCTAAATATCAATAAATTTATTATATATATAACATTGGATGGTTTTATTATGTTTGGAAGATTTTACATAGTCTCTGAACAAAAAAGAATTTAGAGAAATAGGAGGATTGAAACATGAACAATCACCATCATAGTTATATTTAGTGGTGCTTACTTCAAAACTGTTTTATGGTCATGTTGATACATATTTTGGTAAACATGAGCAACAGTATAGAAATTTCTATTCCATATGGGTTAAACATCATATAATTCGATTTTAGATACATATTGATTAGTTTTGGTTTACTTGGTTAGGTTCAAATTTTCCTCATCAGAATCCAGTAATAACCTTAGCTACCAATAAAAATGAGGTCTACATAATTCATATAGTGAATCTTTAAGGAATCGGATCTTTGTTATTGGACTGAAGTGTCTACGTAGTCTCGCCAGACTCAAAAAGCACCAAAGGTATATATACTCTTTTCTTTTGTAAACGGAATATATATTTCCTCATTTTTGCATTCATACATAGGTAGGACAACTAAAATTTAAAGTAAAACCTAAAAAAATATCAATAAAAAGATTCAGATTTAAATAATGACAAATAACTCCATAAGCCATTATTAAAACACTACATTGTATTGTATCATAATAGATGGTAGATAAATGTTTTTTTTCTAAAGCGGAGTTGAGATACTGGGAGAGTATTTGGTGGCAGAAACAACTGAAAATTCAACCTCTATATTCAGAGAGTCCTCCTTGTCCAAGTACGCCTCCCGAAGTTTATCTAAAGAGGCAAATTCAAGCCAACCGTAGCCTGTGTTTTGCTTTGTGTACCAGCAATTAACTACAAGAAAAGTGGAATATATAAGCATGTATATTAGCTATCCATGTATAGACTTAACACTTCAAATAGTCATCAAGACCGTGGGACGAAAAAGAACACCAAATAAACTAACTACACAAGATCTGATTTCTTTTTTGTTGCTCATATCTTTAAGAAATTCCGATCTTTAACTTGTAAAGTCCCTAAAACTTTTTAAACCCGCTTATTTTTTTCAATATAATTAACATTAAACCAAAAAACAGAACACAAAATGAACATTATACATATATATATATAGATTCATCATCCAATGAGAGTAAAACAAGAAAACAAATAAGATAGTGTTTTGTAACATACGTTTCCTATTGACGTGAGGGTGTACAAGAGTATCTACAAGTCGAAAATGTACTCGCGTGTAGATTTTCTCCTCTTCGTTGAGTGTCTCACTGTCATTTAAACACAAATAAATGGATAACGACTTCCCTTCGGCTGAATCTGTGCCGTTAGGATACAGCCGTAGTAACCTATAAAAACAATTTTTGCACTTGTTAACACTCATAGATTCCTAATATGGAAAAAGCAAACAATTCTTTTATGTTAGACTCCTCACCATTCCCTTCCTCCTATTAAAAACTTGTCTGAATCGTAAAATTCCTTTTTTAACTTTTTAAATTTCTTGAGAGTCCACGAGAATTTGGGATTAGGGATTTTCTGATTAAAGGAGACGACTTCCCATTTAGTAAGTGATGGAGCAACCAAGACATCAACACCAAATTCACATTGATCTCCCTCGAAAATATATCCATTTTTAGGGTCGTTGAAAGTTTTAAGCGAAAGCACTTGAGACAATCCCCACACCCTTCTTAATGCATTGAACCTCTTCACTTCTGTATCTATATATAATAGTGTACATAAATGAAAAAAAAATAAAATAGTGTACATAAATTGTTGACGAATAAAGAAGAAGAGAATTAGGAATACCAATAGTTTGAATAGAATATGATCAATGTATATATATTACAAACCTTTAATAGTAAAGTATTTGTCTGTTTTCTTGTTGTAGACAAAGAATATGAGATATGCACACACGTCAGTGAGTGGTGTTGACGAGAGGTTTGTGCTATCTATCTCAACATACATTGAAATAAATCCACTCCCTTCGTCTTTTGCGTTTCCTTTTGGATATATGACCAATCTCCTAAAAAAGTTGCCAACAAATTTATTTAGGGTAAATAATATTGATAGGTTCTTTCCATACAATTAATGATGAATTAATCTTTGGGCTTCAACATATATATAAATATAGCGTGTTTGAGATTCTCAAATTTTATTAAGCATATAACAAATAGTGAAAAGAGTTGGATTGTAAAGTATACATACCAGTTGTACCCTCCGACCGTGAAAAGATCAGATTCGTATTTGTCATCGTTGAGTTCTGCAAGATTCTCAAACTTGATGCAATATGAGGAAGGTGGATGTTCTCTAAACGATGACGTTTTTGCGTCCAAGACTGTGTTGCTCATCCTTGATAAACACAAGGGAATACAAAGAGACGTAGAGAGAAGAAGACGAAACGTTAATTAGGGTTCCTGATAAAGATCGATCTTTGATTTATATATATATATTTTTTTTTTCAAGAACAAAAGTAAACGGATTTGATTAAATCTCACATTTAATTTTTCCTTTTTTATATAGAAAGGTTAAAAGGAAACGAGCAGCCCACTAAGGGTTCTCTATGGGCGTATTTCTTGGCAGCCCATGAGCCCAATTATTGCAAGGTAAAAGAGATCGAATTAAACCCTAGCTTACTACGTATCCCACTAGGAAACTATACAAGTTTTCGACTCAAACTCGGAATGCTCTTATGCCTCTGGATTCATCTTTCTTATACGTTTAATATATATTTGTAAAACACGATCAATCAAATTTTATACTGTTGGTTTTGTGAATATAAATCAAAGAGAGATAACAGAGAAACTTGAAT
>OVAQ01000934.1:0-20610 GCA_900406345.1 Erysimum cheiri | reverse complement strand
GGTGATCGGAGGACTATTCGACGCTGTGAGAGAGACAGAGAAAAAGCGTGAGCGAGAGAGATATGGCGCAACCGAGTAAAGAACCCTGCAAGAAAGAGGCTTGCGACATCCAAGCCTGTCTCTCCAAGAACAATTTTCTTCCTCAAAGGTGATTCATTCCTCTCTTTCCAAAATTATGACCCGTCGTTTGATTTTCGCAGTTTGGTTATTGATTGTACGTGAAATTGATTTTGATAGCTAAATGCTTTTTTTTTTTTTTTTCCTTTTAAAGAATCCTTCAGGTTGCTTATGACTAGATATCCATTTAATTGAAGAGTTGGGTTGTGATCTTAGTTTTGGGGGTTTAGGGTTCATGTCTCGATCATTGGGTTTTCAGCTCAGTTTTTTCTCTGGTTAGCGTAAGATTTAATGCATCCTTGATGGCTAAAATAATATTTTTAGTTGGTAAATGTGCGGTTTGTTTGGAGATTATTGACCAATTTTCCAATGTTAGGTGATTTTTGTGTACTTGTATTGAATCATAATCATTCTGTTCCTATAGAATCGAGTTCCTGGTGGTATGGATTAACGAGACATTGTGGGTATAAGCTGTATTAATGTCTGGCTTCTGATTTAGATAATTTGAGCATGTTCCTGTGGTTCCCAGTTACAAATTTATNTCTAGCCCATTTTGAACTGCGGGTCATTCATTATCTAGCTGGAGAAAGAGAGATGAATGAGTAGAATAATATTACCTGAATCTTGTGGTTTCTTATTGTCGGATGATCAAAATCAGGCTGGTGGTAGATATCCCTCACTATCTGTTATATCTCCGTCTTTGGATTGTATCAATAGTTGGCTTCTCTTGAGAATAAAATATAGAATGCATTGTCACTTACCGTGGTTTCACTAAACTAGCTTATTAGTATAAATCAGAAACTTAGGAGCTATAAGAAAACGAATGTGGTTTTATTCTCTTGAAGGGGCCTTGGTCCACATGACTTACTGGTGTTCCAGGTTTTGTCATGTTTTGTGCATATAATAATCCTGTGGTCATCATCAGTCATGTCTCTAGCATTATACAGTTTAATGAAAAGTTTGATAAATAGGATCATGATGAACAACAACAACCTCAGTTTCTATATGATAGTTTTTCTATATATTGTTACACTATCCTTCAAATAACATACATTTGATTTTGACTGCATGGAACGCAATGTTATCAACCAAATACTTTTAATTGGAGATGCTAATAAGAAGATTTTGTGTGGGATTATTGGGGGTGCAGGTGCCAGAGAGTGATAGAGATGTTACAGGCTTGTTGTGAGAGATGCAATAACGAGTCAACACATTGTGGATCTGTAGCTGCTCTCTTGAAGCAAATCAAGAAGTAATAAAAATCAACAAAGGACTTAATCCTCTAACCTCAGAAGAGAGACTAGACTACTACAGTGCAAATTGCTCATTCTGTCTGTATGATAGATAAAAATAGTTAAATACTACTATCGTCACTACCAAATAAAAAAGAGAAATCTTGAGTGTATTTTTGGGCTATTATTTGAAATAAATTTGAAAATGAGAGTATTCCACGTGGACACTCGGATATTTATAAAGGCCGAGCTTCGTGCAATGATATCCGAGCCGCCGACCACCGAGGGAGCAAGCAACAATGTCAATCTCAATTCCCCTCAACACCACTCTACAATACTCTCCTTCTTCTTCTTCTTCTTCTTCTTCTTCTTCTCTCGTACCTTCTTTCTCGCTCTTCTCTCCGATTCCTTCAACCGCTGTTGCCATTAGCGGAATTCGCCAGAGATGCCTCAGGATGGTCACTTCTTGCGTCTCCAATCCTCAGAAATCCGTCCAGAATGGTGCCCCCGACGCCGTATCTGTCCTCGGCAGGAACCAAATTCGTCTTGGTCTTCCTAGCAAAGGACGCATGGCCGCCGATTCGCTGGATCTTCTCAAGGTGAGTGTTTTCTGTTTCTACCAGCAAAATTGAGGATTGTGCTGGGAAATTTCCATGGAGATTTGGTGTTTTTTTGAGCTGGTTGCTGAACACTGTATCTGAGTTGCGGAAACTTCAATTTATTCTGTGAATTGCTTCTCACAATGCTCGCCGTTTATTGCACTGTAGTCTCCTTTAATTCTCATTTTATACAGTCTTATGTACTTTGGTGAGACAAGCTCAAGGTCTAGTCTTTCTTGTATTTGAGCTAAATATTGATTGCTGAACTTGCATATAGCTCCCTAGGCGAAGTTAGGTACATGAGTGTTCTATTGTTATGGTTTTGTGTCTGTTTGATGGTCTCTTTCTTAAAGTTCAAATTCTCCTTGTTTGTTTTCTTGGTTTATTGCAAGGTTTCACTTTGATCCTTTGATTTCTTAAAATGATTTTTCACGCTCACTCTCTTAGAAAACTACACTTATTTTAAATCTCATAGCTCCTTCCAACTCTTTTTATTTGCTTACATTCTCTTTCCTCATGAAGGATTGCCAATTGTTTGTCAAACAAGTCAATCCACGGCAATATGTTGCTCAGATTCCCCAGGTACGCATCTGGAGAAAGGCAAAAGCACTTTGAGTTTGGTGTTTCTCAACCTGTATCGGTAATCTCAATTTTCTTGTCCTCCAGTTACCGAATACTGAAGTTTGGTTTCAACGGCCAAAAGACATTGTCAGGAAGTTGCTCTCAGGAGATCTGGATTTAGGCATCGTTGGTCTTGACATAGTTGGTGAATTTGGTCAGGTATATGACATCATAATTCTGTATCTTGATTAGCAGACACATGTTGAGATTCTGGGGTATTTTAGTGCAGGTCGTTGTTATACTGATATTCATGGTAGAGATTAAGAAACGAGTCTAATCTTGTTATTCGTTCTTCTGTGGTTTTCCTTGACATTGCTAAGCCATACTGTTTGTGTTAGCTCATATGACTTAGACTTACCTTCTGAAGGCTATTTTTGCATCAAAACTTAGAGATTTTGAGTTTTTTTTTTAGGGAAACGAAGATCTTATCATTGTTCACGAAGCTCTCAACTTTGGAGATTGTCATCTCTCCATTGCGGTACGTTCAAATCTATTGTAGTTGTGGGTTATCATCAATACAGATGACTTCTTGATTGCTCTTTTCATGTGATTTCAGATACCCAATTATGGAATATTTGAGAATATTAAATCTCTGAAGGAGCTAGCACAAATGCCCCAATGGACTCAGGAAAGACCTTTACGAGTTGCTACAGGATTCACTTATGTATGATGAGTTGCAAGTGTTTCTTACTTTCTTTGGTGGATTATTGTCCTTTAACCTTTTTTCGGAATGCAATTTAATTGTTTTGGAATTTATCCAAATTGTGTTTGCAGCTAGGCCCCAAATTTATGAAAGAAAACGGTATAAAGCATGTGACTTTTTCAACTGCAGATGGAGCCCTAGAGGCAGCTCCTGCGGTGAGATTTAAATTTTTTCAATTCAACCTTCTATTTTGAACTATGTGCTCTTAATAGACCTCTAAGCTTCCAGAAGGATTAAAAAGGCTTGGTTTTTGTATGAAATGATGAGTACATTAGATCTTTCCACAAGAGAGTTATTGTATTCTTCTTCTTATCTTTTCAAAGTTTATTCTTGCTGATTTGCTCTGCAAAACAAACTCTGAACCAAAGGAGAGGTTAATTCCACTACATGGCATTCTATCTAATCTTTTGCTATTATGTCCTGTCAGCGTGAGATGATGGATTATAGTAATAGAGAAAGAAACTATCGTTGTGTGCAGTATTTGTTGACACATTTGCTCGTGTTAATTAGATGGGGATAGCTGATGCCATTTTAGACCTTGTGAGCAGTGGGATAACCCTTAAAGAGAACAACTTAAAAGAAATTGAAGGAGGGGTTGTGCTGGAAAGCCAGGTATGATTCGAAGATCTTTGGAATTGATTACTGTTTCGCACTTGGCAACCGGTATATTAGAAGATTTTTTCCTTTTTTCTTACTATCAGGCGGCACTAGTGGCGAGCAGAAGGGCATTGACTGAAAGAAAAGGTGCACTCGAAACAGTGCATGAGATTCTCGAGAGATTGGAGGCTCATTTGAAGGCAGATGGTCAATTCACTGTATGCACATAGTAATTGTAAAGGTTTTCCTTATCTCTATTTTTGCTTTCTTTGATCTTATGTTTTCACTTCAGGTTGTCGCCAACATGAGAGGAACGGATGCTGAGGAAGTGGCTGAACGTGTGAAAACCCAACCATCATTATCAGGATTGCAGGTAAAGTTTGAGAACATTAATGGCTCTTAACCCCCTAATTCCAATCCAGGAATGTCTTTCGGTGTATATTCAGTGTATTTCCACTGATTTGGTAGGTGATAGTTTAGACGATTGTGCTTCTTCTTTTGTAATGTGCAGGGACCAACAATAAGTCCAGTTTACTGTAAACGAGATGGAAAAGTATCAATTGAGTACTATGCCATTGTGATATGTGTACCCAAAAAAGCTCTATATGAGTCTGTGCAGCAACTGAGGGCGGTTAGTAATGCCATCCATCTTTCCTTCCACCTCGCCCTTTTTCTTTAAGATTGTCATTATTTAAGGGATATACAAACACATGGCTGTCACTCTTGAAATTTAACAGCCCAACCACATTGTTTTTGGTACTGAGATCAGTCTATTCTATCGAATATTTAAGTGATGTGTCATGAAATGTGGTTTCAGGTGGGAGGAAGTGGAGTACTGGTTTCACCTCTAACATACATTTTTGATGAGGAGACTCCCAGATGGAGTCAGCTTCTGAGTAACCTCGGCCTTTGATGCTGCTTCACAAGACAGAGACATACTTTCGTCCAGTCATATGCATTCGTGGGAGGAAACTCTTTGGGTCAAAGTCAAACACGTCCATGCTTACTTTTGTGGTCTATATGGATTTTTAAGACGAAAAATAGAGGTCGTCTCTTTTAAGCCTTTTTTAAAGTCCATCTTTGCCTAGTGGATGGACTACAACCTTTCAGATAGACAACTTAAACCATTTTTGTCATATTAAAAATTCATTTCCATTTTCACTAATCAGTTATGTATTTGTTTCGTTTTCTAGTTCGATTGAAATCCAAATTGAGCCTAGGTATCTCATTTGCTCTTTAAACAGAAGGAACAAATAGTAGGAGGAAATCAAAACTTTCATAATGAAATACTCACACCTGATCCGTATATCACTATTTCAGTTTCATTAGATTCAAATGGTGGAACACATCAGCACTCAGTATCTCTATCTATTCAGCTTCTGAACAAAATCCCATTCTGTTGACTCTTCACCCATTCATGGAAACTCACATTTGACGCGCGCAAGATACAGACCACATGCAGGAGCCATAGGTTTGGATGCAGTCACTGTCTTTGCCTCCAGGATTCGTTCAACTGAAGCAAAATCATCAGATAACCCCAATAGAGTTTTTAAACTTTGTTCAGTTTTAATCAAACTGATAACTGTATACTCTGTAACGAAAGAGACTGTGACATACCGTCTGCGACTGTACATTCTCCAGTGCCTACGCATTTCAATACTCCTACAAGCAGTCGAACCTGCACACATATAGAGACTATAAATCAACAAACCACAAAGACCATCACATATCGTCTCTTTTCATTTTCAAATCAAAAGACTACAATTGATACACGTGATCTACCAAGAGGGACAATGATTGGAAGTCAAACCTGGTGGTACAGAAAAGCACGGGCACGCGCTGTAACTACATAGCAGCGGTGACGTCTCGGTACTCCAAAAGAATCACCATCTGTAGACCCAACCACTTCTCCAACATTAGTAGTAACACCATCAGTCTCTGTCTTGGGGCGATTGAAACATGCGAGAGGATCTCCATTGTTTAGGTTACTTCCCGCTCTTTCCGTGATAGATGGAAAATATGGGGTTGATGGTACTTCAGTGACATTTAGTTCATCTAAAGATCTCATAGGTGACTTTGCCTGCATGACAACGATTTGTCAAACAGTTATCAGGTTTCCGGAAGAACATCAGTCTACACATAAAAGTAACTTCTTTATAGATGAATGGATATCAAGCTATCTTCCCTTTCCTGAAATCACTGAGACGAATGGATATGTATGCATGTTAAAGAATCAAGATTAACTTGCAGATCTACTGAGTACAGAAAAAAGCGAGAATCTACAAGGGTACTTTGATATGCTGTGATGGCTGAGAACACTACAGCCCAGCTAGAAAGGATTAAGGGACAAGCTACTGCCAAAAATATATCAGGATTACAAAGTGCATTCTACAAGAGAGATAAATCTGCTAGATAAATCATACATACATACTTGGTCACAAACACGAAAACAAATATTTAGGTTCTACCGTTCTACCAAGCAACAAAAGTAGATGCATGGATCGGGGATACTGTGAATTGGAAGTGGGGAAGATATATATATATATATTTTTTGACATAAGAAGAAACTCATTCAGTACATTTCATATTGATCGTGTATAATATAAAAAGATGTTTGACCAAAAAATTACAAAGAAAATTAACCTGGCAACCAGATGCCCTGAAGGAGCTAAAATCATGAGATCCAACAAGAACTCTGCATGCTTCCTGTGCACCAATAATTGATGATGGTCATTAGAGATCACTTCTTTTAGATGTGGTAAGGAGTTATCTTTTGAAGGAAAGGAAAAAAATTTGGATCACATTGCTGATATTGATCATAGTAAAAGAAAAGCCGATCAGCAAAGAAGTATGTGAACCTGCATAGAGCGAATATTTAGCTCCTCAGGAACATGCCAGGCACGGTCTTTTTCAGTGATGGATAAAGGATCTGGCCCCGATAGAAAGCGATAGAAGTATCTACAGTGAGTGTCATGAAAACATTCAGTATTGTCAATTGCAGCGACGGCATTCTTTTGCAGCATATCCTAGTACTGTAAAATACGGTCAGCACAGAATTGACTGTATAATCTCCAGAACAACTGAATCTTAACTTCCCTATGAGTGATAGACAGAGAATACCTACGTGCGCTCCTGAGCCTTATATCTGGCATGATAATTACTTGGGACACACCGAACATCAATCACCATAACATCGCCATCTTTTATCTGCTCAATTACAAAGTAAGGATTTTACTATGAAATTTTGAATAGTAGACAGGTCAATGTTGGTGAAAGTAAGCACTTTCAGGAAAATACAAATCAGAGAAACTCTTAACGAACTTGACAAGAGACTTAAAGTAAATTTTCTTAAAATCACCAATTGCATGATAAGTTTGTGTGAGATGAGAAGAAAAACCATTGTATCTAACTCTTATATTTTTGAAAGTCATCAAATATTAACCTGTAAAAAATGATTAACAGCTTTCTGAACCACATCAGGCTCATGAGGTGGTAACTGCAATGAAAAAATAGAGTCCAGTGAGAATGCCAATATATATGTCCTTAATAGTTGCCAAGAGAATTAAGCATATAAGATAACAGGTATTTGTGGATGCATAGGAGAATTCAACCATATTCATGTATAGAGCAGACTACAATTGGAACATGTGATATTTAATACAATGTGGGCAGTGTGCTCCTCTCTCTTAATAAGTTTCGTTCACATGAACATGACACCGATAATTCCAATCGTAAGCCACTATATAAAAAGCAGTGGGTTCAAAAGAAATACCACTTCACCAGGCTTCCTTTTACTGATGCGTTCCACATCTACATGACAAACATTTGATAGTGCATGCACTCCGGCATCCTGTAAGACGCTATATCAAAGTCCGCTGATATCAACCAAAAAATTGAGCATATTATTATCAACCTACATCTAATTCATCAGTACTAGCTTTTTATAGATATCAATTGACTGCGAAGCATGGTCCCTATGAATCTACAGTGACAAAGGCAATCCAAAACTAAGTGAAACGTTTCTTCAGACAAAAATTAGTATAGGATCATTTACATATCTGTAGGTTTTTGTTTTCTGGTAACTTAGGTGCTCGAACAAAACCTGAAATTTTGATCTTGCTGGCCAATAAATTTATGAAAAGCTCTTACCGTTCGACTTGAGCAGAAGATCTTAACTGGCTGGCCAATAAACTTACGAAAAGCCTCCTGCAAAATGTATCGCCAAATGTATCAATTCACAACTTGAATCCTCCTAGAAAATTAGTCAGTGAATATAAAATGAACCTAAGCTCTGCTCTATGGGACATAATTAGATGTGAAATCAATCAATAGCAGGCAAATCGTAAAGGCCAGAGCATGAGAAACCAATGAGAAGTTTTTTAACATTTGATCAGCGGAGAGTAATCTAAGAAATTACAAAAACATACAACAACCTGCAATACACCGACGACGGTGCGGTGCGTCGCCTGCTGTTGTGAACCGGAGAAACGCGTTCCGATATACTCAATAGCAACCAAGTAACGCTGCACTCTTGGGTTTACTGGATTCATGGAAAGCTCCGACTCAGAGACGACCAATCCTTGCTGTTCCTCTGCCTCCTCTTCTTCGTCACTGAATCCCTCGATTCTCGCAACCTTTGAGTGTCTCTCGAGTGATTCCTGAGAAGCTGTCGAATCGAGAGGATGCTTCAGATGATCGGACATTATCACTCACAGATTTTTGTTTCCTCCCCGTCTGAAGCTCAATGCTTTTGCCTCAGGGTTTAACAAGTGTTTGGATACTTGTTTAACCTTGTACATATTTTTGTTTAGTTAATTGGCATGTTTTTGCTCACATATTACGGATTAATTATTCAATAATGAATGATTTCAACTATTTGTTGATGGGATGAGCCAGGCCCGCGCAGTAGTGCAACGCATGGGCGACTCGCGAAAGCCCAGATAGCAAGCTATCTTAACGGGCCTTCTCCCTTAAAAAATTGAGTTAATATCGTGTGAGCCGATGGCCCACATATCAGATATTAAACTGATAAGAACAGATACTACACTTGATCTTAGCCAAAAGGCCGAGAAAGGTATGAATTGGAAGTAAGACCCAGCTTCCTTTTTATATCATCAAACTTCCAAAACGTTGTTTCCTACTTGTCGATGTGGGACAAATAACCAATACATAAAAAAACTCTACACTTAAGTTTTCGAACGAATTCCGAATTTCCCTCTTTCTAATCCCCAATATCATGACTTGTTTTACTATAATCTATTCACTACATCTGAAAAGTGAAAACTGATTGATTTATCATTGAGATAGTGAAAATGAATCTGTAGCCTCTTTAAGAACACTGAAGAGGAAATAAAAACGAACCGACCTAACAAAGGAAAAGAAATAGCCTCCTAATTCCTAAACTAACTAGAGCTGTTCATAAATAAATAAAAAGAAAAAACGAGGAACTGAAGATTCAAGAGTGTCTCATGTTGAACTGCCAGTGTTCTTCTTGGAAGCAGAGTAGCCTCTTATGGAGAGATTCTTGGTTAGGTTGACAAGAGATGGTTGTGTTTTGCTACTGCTACTTCTGCTCCGATTGTATCCTCTTTCTTGATTTATTCTCATGTTGCCTTCCATCTCATACTGATTGTATCTTCTTTCTTGATTTATTCTCCTGTTGCCTTCCATCTCATACTGATTCAATAAACACAAAATCAAGTTTCAGAAAAAAACACAAAGTTGTGTGCATAATATAGAGAGGATGAAACAAGTAAGTTAAGGTCATGAGCATTTTTACATCATAGTCTTTCTCTTTGAAGAGATCCATGCGAAGAGTGGCCGGTTTATGCTCCTTCTTCACTCGAAGAGACTTCTCTCGTTCTTCGTAGAAATCCATGTCGTCTAACAAAAATGTTACCGCACAGTAGTTCTTGAATATCGAAAGCATTTGGAGACCTTCTTTGAGTTTGATCTCGTGGGTATCCCTCGTATGAGTAACTGGCTTGTCCTCATTGTTGTCGAGGGTGATATGGCGTAATTCCCAGTTGGGGATATCTTTAACCACATGCCATTCAACCGGGAAAAAGCCGCTCCACTTATCAACCTGCCAGAAATCTAAATCCTTGTTGAAGTCCACATATCCAACCATCTCAGCTAATCCCACAAATTGTCTACTCGCATTCACCTGAATAAAGAACAGGTAAGATATCAAACATGAGCCTAACTAAATCGCAGAAGAAAACAATACACATCTAAAGCTCACTCACCGAGAAGAAGAGAAAAATTGGACGTTTTTTGCCATCCTCGAGTGTTTTTGTTTCAGCATCACGGAAAGCTGCATCGAGTTTCTTATTTCCACTGGGAGTGCTTGACCAAACGGAATATTTGATACTCTTGTGAACATCATCTTCGCTGTAGGACTTGATTACGAAAAATTTGGCATCTTCATAGTCGGTCTGAAAATCTGAGAGGTTATACATCTCTCTACGAAGAGCCAAGGCAAACGAATTATTTTGCTTGAGTGATGATGACTCAGAAGGAGGACGAGTCTTTGCATGAGCTCTCGGGCCACATTTCAATTCAACCAAGGAATCAGATTCTCCATTTCTCTCAGGTTTCTTATATTGATCTCTATGACCCCAGAAACCACTACTTGAGTTTTTATTAGCGTAACCACTATGCGGGACGCAGCTTGTCTTTAAATTGGATAAAGTTAAGAACTGGCCTGAGGCTTGCTTTCCCTTTAGAAGACATAAAGAAGCAGTTTAATCAAAGCTTTTACATTTAGAAGAAACACCAAGTAAGATAGTTTCATGCAAAACTTTGCTTTCAACCTAAGATTGATTGTTTGGATAAAATATACGGAAAAGAGTTCTGGTGTCAAACTTTTTATGTAAGATGTGTGCAGGTACCTTAAATGGTGGTCTGAATGCATGTGACTGTGTATTGGAAGGAAGTCTACCAACACCATTGAAATTTCCAGGAGGCACCAGAGTTTGCGACCCACAATTGCTTCTTTTTGCTTGATCTCCACGCAGAGTCGAATCATGGTAGACATATGAACTGTTTTTGTCACGGTCACTTCTCTGTATATGACCCCGTGCCTAACATGATAGAATGTCAAAACATTGAAATTACAGTAGCAGGATCTGCTATAAAAGCCAATGGACAATATCAAACCTTTAGAAACTCGGTAGCACGTGCTTGGCCATTGTCATTTGACCGAGAAAAGACTACATCAGATCCTGCATAACGCATCACAAGCCACAATTACTTGAGAATATAGCAATAGAGGGAAATGAAGTTTCTTATTTTGATAAACCTTGAGAATTTGTCTTACCATTACCACATGCAGTGACAGTAACGGACAAGGTACTTGACACTGTACCAGTACGATTTGTGTCATCTGTCGGAGGAGACTGAAAAGATTACCAAACGTAAAATAAGCATTTTTTGCTAGCAGAAGATTAAAAATGTGGTTCATAAGATTGTAAATACCTCATCCTGTTTCTTTGTTGTAGGATCTGGAGCTGGTACTGTTTGCGCAAAAGTAGGCTCAGCTAGAGTTAATGTTAAGGGCAAACATAAATTGATATAACATGAAAAATCCACTTCTTGGAAAGTTTACGATCCTCGGACAGCCCATTATTAGAAAGTTCTACTCTACAATCTATGGCAGATTAAGTCTATAAAACGAAGATCATAATTGTACATTTCAAAATAATCCCAACGTTCAAGAAATGTGCCCATGCTGTCAATAGGGGTTACAAGAAATTACAAAACAGCAGTGTCATTTCTCGTCAAACAAACCCTTATGCATGTAAGATACCCAAAAATATAGTAATGCAAAAGGCATCTGAAATCATCCACAAAGCATTGCCTAAATCAAAACTCAATTAAGTAAGGAAATACAGAACAGTTAATAAAGGATACAATCCAGAGCGTTCTTTTCAGTGGCCATTACCAATTTTCAAGATACAAGCAGCCTGTGAAAGGGAACGAAGAAAAAGGTTAGTATGGAGAATCAATAATCTTTTTGGGGTAGTCTTAACGAAAAAACAACCATCAGGATGCATCACTTCCTCTTCAAAAGACTATAAAACAGAGAAATAGTTACTAAAGTACTCATAATAGTATTGATATAACATTCAGGACACAAATTTGCTATTGTGTCCTACGCTGTGTATTAGCCACAAATTTTAGCTACTTTAGTCAGATAGAATGTTCACCATGATAAAGATTTACATAAATTGCGAACCCTAACAGTCTAACTTCCGTACGCACTTATAGGATTTCCGAAGCAAAACCGATAATGCATCAATGACGCCGGAAAATACTCAGTTGAAATTCCAATAGGAAGTGAAATTCCATTAACCAAAGCTTACACATATGACCTAATTCCATGTCAAAATCAGGTTTTGGGACTAAAGACAAAAACTTTGGAAAGATATTTGTGGCAAGTTCTAATATCTCTATTAGACAGAACAGAACTCAACAGGAATAAAACTGTCAAAAACCTGCCCTGTTAATTATTTCACCATTAACACGATTTACAGTGGAAACTAAAAGTTCCAATCTTAAGAAAAAAACAGAGAAACAATTGGATGGTAAAAATTCAGAATTCTCCTACCGCCAAGTTTGCAAACAGAAACCTAAAAATACAGAGGACTAAGAAGAAGAAAACCTGGAAAAAGGGTTTACAGTCGCCTGCAAAACCAAACAGCGGAAACCGCTTGAAGAGGTTGGGTCTGTGTTGAGTGTGTGTTCTGGAACAGGAGTGGGGGAGTTGTGTAGACGACGACGAACCCTCACATAAAAAAGACTAAAAGAGAATCTTCCGACGGCTAAGATTATCTTATAACTTTTCCACTTAGGACGAAATCTTGACCGTTGGATTCCAATATTCCCGGTTTGGGCCTCAAAGGCCCGTTATACTAAAGATTATAATTATCCATTATGTATACAAAGTAAACGCTAACAAAAAGGTCAATGTAGAATATTTAGTACGTGGGTCATTAATGCCCTATAACCAGTTAAACATGCACATTTATGTATCAACGAACCAGATAGAATTTCACGATCTCGGAAAGTAAGCTACAAATCAGTATGTTCTTGTGTTTAGCTCAATAATTTAGTGTCCTTCTTTCATTGAAAGAATAGAATGTGGCCGATTATATTTCATATAGATAGTAAAAAACTAAAAACTAAAATAACATTAGAGTCTATTTTGAAACTAAACAGTAGTCGTCTTTTTTTTTCATTGAAGCCTTTTTGTGTTTTTACACTCCACCATTGAAGCTTACTAGTTTATTAGATAAAAAGGAGAGTTTAGGGATTCGCGACACTAGGAAAGTTTTAGTCAAAAGGAAAGAAAAAAACCATTACTAGCTCTCACAATTTATCTTTTTGAAATCTGTATCAAGTACTTGATGCATGTGGTTCTGAACATCCAAAAATCCATATATATATGTTAAAAAAAATAATTAGATATTTCTGATATTTGGATCCAGTTTATAAAAACAAAAAAAACAAAAATGTAAAAACTTTAAATATATTTTGATAAATTTTGTGACATTTAAAATCTAAACATAACATTAAAAGAAACTTGATTTCTTATATATATATTAAAAATATATTTTTATAATTTAAATATAGTTCGACGTATACGATATTCTACTATACACACATCCAACCCAAAATTTTCCGAATATCATCGTTCTTGGAATATATCACATCGATTCTTGGATCAAATCAAAATCTCATAATACAATCTCACCCGTACTAGTAGGACTTGGATATTGGAATTCATTTGAATTGGAGCATTCGGAAAAACTGCATTATCTACGTAGAAGACAAGACACATATACTTTCTTGTAGTTTTACCCTAACACATATTTCCGTTTATATTTTAAATGAGTTTTGCTTCTTTAAAAAAAAAAAAATTGTTAACAATTATGTTCATGTGTCCACCCTCATAAATATAGCCAAATTTGTTGTATCCATCACTGATTCGGTCAGGTTGGAGAAACTTCTTTATGACTTAACAAAAAGAGAAAGAAATAAAAGAAATGGTTCAAATAAAAACAGCAAAGAAAAAGAAAAGCTAAAGAGTGAATAGAAGAGAAGAGAGGGTCACATGATGCCCTTTTTTTGTCATGAATGATCTGTGACAATGAGTCACAAAAGGCAAAAGCCCCAATTCTATTTTCTACATTAAAATCATTCCTACTTTTGAATTTTGCTTTGCTGTATGTTCACCTAAGTCCCCACTATTCTCTAGATGCCAAATTTTCTTTAAAATTATTAGCTCCCTAATAATTAAAACAGAATTTATTCACCAACTCCAGTTATAATAATAACATATAGTACGTCACTACCAATATATCACAATTAAATCTGGAGAAAACATTTTTTTAGGTGATTTACCGTTTCTACTAGTAACAGAGAGTGTTTATGTTGAAACTAATTAATACAGTACTAGTATATGTTACGATCAACAAAAGGGTGTAACTAATTAATTACAGTGTAGATAATCATTTTCAGTATTGAGTCTTGTTTTCGATATCTATTATTCGAATAATTAACTTGGTCTGAAACACTACTTCTTCGGGTCCGTGACTTAAATAAAATCAGAAATGTATACGTCTAACTGATTTGACTTGGACATATATAGATCAAGGGTTCAAATTTCCACATACATTTATCTCGCTACATGCTTGAGAGTTGAGATTGTATTGCTCTAACCGTAATAGAAACAAAACGTTATGTGAGTTTATACATTCGTCTCATGTGATGGATTTTTTAAGTCAACTAGATAGGTCTGAGGTCTCTCCGCTTTTGCCGCAGCTAGTTAGGCTATTTTTCTTATTTTGAATAATTGTTTTGCGTATAATTATTTTGTTTTTAGAATTTCATTTGATTGCGATAGATTTGGGCCATCATTGCCAACTCGATGCATGTTATAATTTTCGAATTCCTGAAAAGCATTTGCTTGAGATTTAGATTTTCACCTAACTTATAAGGTTTCACTATTTTTTACTAGAATTCAATATAATTTGGTTATATACACGATGATATAAAATTTTGCTTTAAATGTTAAGGTTCAATAAATTATCTATTAATATAATTTAATTTATTACGGTAGAGACTCATATTGATAAACTATAGTAAGCGTCAAAAAAACTAAAATGAAATATAAGATCGTAATAAGAATAGAGGAGATGTGTTAATGTGTTTAAAAGGAATAGTGACATTTTGTTTTTGTGTGATAGAAAGTACATTATTAGACGTTATTCATTGTAGAGTGTTACTAAGAAAGCAACAAGTTAAGTCTACATTATTAAAATGTAATTCATTCTCAAAAGCTACATTATTAGATGTTATTCCTTATTGGAAAGTAAAAAAGTTATTTAAGTGTACATTGTTAAAATGTTACTTCTATTGTTATGATGGTAATCGTTTCTATTCTAGAATCTTAATTACATCGTGTCATGATCTAGCTAGAAATTGGTTCAAATATGTAAGTGTTAAGCAAACAAAATATGTTTTTGTTTTTTTTTTTTTTGATAAAACACGACAAATATGTGATCATAATATATTAACATGTGAACACAAAAATTTCACGTTAAATATGCATGATTAAAATGTTATTGACAGATCTATTATCTTGTTATGAACAGTTAAATCTGGCAATCAAAGACAATTGTGTCAACAAAACTTAAAACCTTTTTTCGAAAGTAGAAAAATCTTTGACATCTCTGAGTTATTTTCCCAATTAATTACATCCTAAGAAAGTAGGCCATTTTCGCGTATAAAACTGTTGTTTAGTTGATTGATTTCCGTAGGTGTGCTATTTATTTTGTACTTGTTCTTTAATTAAGAACTTTAGGTTGCAGACGTCAAAACAAAACAATAACTTTTTTTTTTTTTTTTTTTAAACAAGAACTTTAGTCTTTAGGTTTGCATTATTATTGATCTTATTTAACATATAGTAGATTATTAAAATCGAAGTTTTCTTGTAACGTAAATGAATCATGTACATTCATGCAATGTACGCAGGTCTATATTACATATACAAAAGTTTAGAGCTAGTGATTAAGGGCTGGACCTGGACGAATTTCGAACATCTGTTTAACAACTTTAGTAACTATGGAGTGGACTGAGCAAATTGATTATATTTTTGAATAAATTACCCGTATTACCGTGTGCAACTAAAGTGGGTTTACCTTGCAAATTATTATGCATAATTGTTTCCTTAATTAGAGATAACTAATTGAAATTGACTATGATTATTATTAAATCACAAAACTAAGGGTAATTAAACGTTTCTTAAAGCAGCCAATAGGTTCTCTTTGTTGTTCTTTTATAAGAACACGTAGACCCCATCCTCAATTATTATTATAAATAACAACAAAAAGATGTCACACTAGCTGGGTAAACACCACAAAACTTGAATAGCAATTTGTTAAAGTAGACAACGAATATAATAAACCGTATACAAAAAATGCTGTGTTTATTTCATAAAAAGAATTTATTGAAAAAAGAAAAGAAAAAGAAACAGTAGATATAGCTTTTTCTTTACATTTTTTTATGTTCCCCAATTATACCAACTATAATATTCCTAATTCCTTTTCATATATACAACTCAATTTCAAAAGGTTTATTAAGTAACGAATCGATTAGATTATTACATAGATATTATTAAGTAGGGTAGTCTACTGAGCTCTAATTCCTTAAGAAAATTGAGTGAAATTAAAACAGAATTTTGGTAGGCTTATGTCCCAAAATCTTCATGTCAAAGAAAAAAAAGAGAGGTAAGAATAGAAAAGAATTAAATTGGGAAAAGTTGGAAGTGTGAAGTTGTCAGCAAAAGACAGTGAAGGTCATGAAGGGGATGAGATCATAGGAATATAGGGATCCAGGGACCAAGATTTATGTCTGTTCCTACTACTTAGGGACCATTATCACACTAACTTAATTCTCCTTTTTATACTTTATCTACACATTATGTAAAAAAATATAGTTATAAATATAAATAATTACACCATTTGTAACTATATATATACAACCCATAATCAACATAGTACAGAGTTTCTTCTCATCTGCTCTGCTTTTCTCTTCCTTCACATAAAAACAAAGGAATAATAAACGAAGCATTGTCGTCGTCTCGTTGATTACGTGAATATATCTCAACTCTTTTCTTACTTTCACAGATCATCGAATTTCTGATAATCTTTTTTAACTTGGATTTCTGATTCTTGATATAGAGTACTGAGTTTTTCCTCTTGCTAAAGATTCCTCTGTTCTGACAAAAAACAGAGGAAGAAGAACAATCCCAAGGAGTTCAGGCTCCTCATTCTTCGAACCAAGGGAATCCAATAGACTTCAAACCTAAAAAAGAAAGGTCAAGATTTCGCATGCGCACAAGGAGAAAATGAACAAGTCAAGCTCGTGGAGCATATACAGTGCGAGAGGTGGAGAGAGTGAAGGGCCATGGAGATCATCAACGTCGATGAATGCAATCTCTTTTGGATTTGTAGCGACCGCGATACTCATCTCCATGTTCTTGATCATGGCCATCTTCGAGCATCTCTTCAGGCCTGAGAATTCTTCATTTGATTCACCACATCGGATCAGACAAAGACAGAGAGATCATGGGTCCACTCAGTTCCAGAAACTTGCTGATCAAGCATCCACGGTAAATGAAAACCAATTAAAGCATTTCTCAAAAGAATTTTTCTCCTTTTTTTATAAAGCCGAAGCGCATTATAACTAGTCTTTGTTTTTTTTTATATATATAGAAAATAAAATTGCTTTTCTTTCGGTGCAAAAACATTCGGCAAAATTAGTAGAAAAATAAGACAGCTTTTGAAAGTGAAAAAGCAAGAGTCAAGTTGTAATGTATTCTTTGTTTTCTTATACAAATAAGTCGCAACTGTATATCAACGGGATGTTTTGCACAAGATTAAAAGATGTCTCTTTCGTCCCGTTTGCTTTTTGTTAGTGTAAAAATACCTAAAATATCTTTACCTGAAAAACTAGGATTAAAAAATCTGAGATCCTAAACGATATTTTCTATACATTAATTATCAGAAATTTGACGTGACAGGTTCCGGTGAATACGGTGGTGGATGTGTCGGTACTGATGCCGGGGGAGAAGTTGCCGTCGCACATAGCTTTGCCGGCACCGTTACCTTGTCGGAGAGAAGGCTTTCATTGGCCTCTCCACCTTTAAATATTACTACTACTCTTCTTAATTCTCACTTCTGTAACATTTTATAAGTTTATTTCTGACTGATTGAGTAGATTTTTCGTTTTATATATGTAATTTGCATTCCGCCCAAAAGATTGATCTACCAAAGCTATTTCCTTATAATTTTTGTCGAAAGAGGTACATATGTTATCTTATATATAATTCATTGTACATTTAAAGATAACTAAACTTTTGTTGATATAATAGCATTTTCTGGCTACCTAAATAATTTGGGATAAATCACTTTTAGACAAGAATTTGGAGTAGCTTTAAAAGTTAAAATACACTGTTTATCCAATCAAATTCCATTACTAAGAAAGAGGTTTGAATCCCACTATACTAGGTTAAAGTGTAGTAGTGTTGAGTACGACAAAGAAGAATGATTTACGCCATCTGATTCTTCACATGTATCAAGTAACCTTATTTGCGTCAGCTATGGATTTTAAGCCTAAACCTCCTTATTTCTTTGGCTTACATACTTCTGTCCAAGCTACCTTTGCCTTGTTAGAGTTTAGATCAGGACCTGACCAGAGGAAAGCTGCACAAATTTTTTCGATTTCTTTGATGCAAGCGCTAGGCAACCGGAAAGCCGAGATCCAAAAATTTGTGAGACTCGCAATGACGGAGGTGAGTAATTGCAGTCTACCTGCGAATGATAGAAACCGGTGCTTCCAAGAGATTATTCTTGATCTTATCTGCTCGATGAGGGGCATACAGTCAGTCAATGTCATCCGTTTCGTCAAAAGAGGCAAGCCCAAGTAACGAACCGGAAGGGAGCCAGCATCAAAGGGGAAGCGATGTAAGATTGTTTCTTTAACTGCTGCAAATTGACCAGCTAAGAATAAAGTTGATTTCTCCAAGCTTATGTTTAGCCCTGATATAGTAGCAAACTCCTTAAAAATTCCCAGAATTCCTTCAATAGATCTTTGCTTACCATCAGAGAAGACCATGATGTCGTCCGCAAAACACAGGTGTGTTATTTTCAGATTTTTACACCCTGGATGGAATCCTATCTTTCGAACAGCCCCGGCTCGGTCTAACATTGCTGAAAGCACATTCATGCAAATGACAAATAAGTACGGTGACATTGAACAGCCTTGTCTCAGCCCTCTTTTGCTGTTAAAATACCCAGCTAACTCACCATTGACTTGGACAGAGAAGGACGCAGAAGAGATGCAAAGGTTGATCCACTTAATAAAAATCTCAGGGAAGTGCAGGGCAGATAAAACATTCAACAGGAAAGGCCATTGTACGGAGTCGAAAGCTTTTGAGATATCGATCTTCATTGCACATCGTGGTGAGATCCCAGTTTTGTGGTAGTCTTTAACGAGTTCAGTTGCAAGTAGCAAATTCTCCATCAAGAGTCTATCTTTAATGAATGCAGACTGATTTTTAGCTATGAAGCTCGGCAAAATCAGTTTGAGACGATTTGCTATGATCTTAGATATCACTTTGTACAGCACATTGCAACAGGAAATGGGACGGTAGTCTTTCATCTCCTTGGCGTCTGTTCTCTTTGGGATGAGAGCTAAGATGGTAGAATTTATTCCTTTTGGCAAGAAACCAAAATTGAAGAAGGATTGAACCGCAGCCACAACATCCAGCCCCACCACTGACCAAGCTTCTTTGAAAAATTCCACTGTGACTCCATCTGGGCTTGGTGACTTGTTCATTGGCATAGAGAAAATAACTCTCTGAATCTCTAGAGCCGAGACATTAGTAGTCAAAAGGTGCTGTTGTTGTACTGTGCATCGGAAAGGTAAGAGGTCTTGCAAGTCCTCTACAGAGATACCCTTATAGTCTTGAGGCTGGTGAGAAAGCAGAGAAGAGAAGTAGCGAGTGGCCTCTTCTTTGATGTCAGAGATGTTGGTCAGAGAATTCCCATTTGGATCACTAATCTCATGAATTGAGTTCATAGCTTGTCTTGCCTTAACGCCATTATGGAACGCCTTGTTGTTACTGTCACCTACTTGTAACCAATGAAGCTTGGATTTCTGTCTTAAGAATCTTTCTTCCAACTCAGAGACCCTTTCCCAACGTTCCAATGCCAGCGTTTGTGCAGCTAAATCAAGCGGGTTTGGATTCACAAAAGTTGTTTGCTGTTGTGCATAAGTCATCATAAGCATCTTGAGCCCGGCGAGAAATATCTGCTAGCTTCAAACGGCTAATCTCTCTAAGAATTGGTTTGAGGAGCTTTAACTTCTTTGAGAAAATAAACAGAGCATAAGTAGAGCAGAATAGGGCCGGCGTTTCTTTCCAGAAACTCGCGAGTCTGACTTGAAATTCTGGCTGTGACATGATAGCATTTGTGAACTTAAACGGACCCTTAGGCTTCTGAATATTCGATGCTAGATAGAACCGGCCGCGAAGATGATCTGAGCAACCTCCTGGTTCCATCAAGCAGTACGAATTGGGGAAAGATTGCTGCCACAATTGATTCTGAAGTACTCTATTAAGTTTCTTACATATTGTTAAATATGACTTGAATTGGATTGGGCCTATGACCTT
>OVAQ01000933.1:0-22836 GCA_900406345.1 Erysimum cheiri | reverse complement strand
GAATCTTGATATGGGGCATGGGCATCCCGTCTCACAACAGCCTTCACGTCCTGCAAGTCGTAATGCCTTTGATGAAAATGTTGACTCCTTGAACAATCAGTCTCCGTCTGCTTCACAAGGCATTGGTGCGCCATCTCCATACAGCTATGCAGCTCCAGGCCATTGCTAGGGTGCCTAGTCCCTGCCTTACTCCCATTGGCAGTGGAAGAGCGAGTTCAAATGATAAAAGGAACACAAGTAATCAAAGCCCGTTCAACGGTATTACATATGGTCTCAACGAGTTTCTTGGTTTTTTTTTTTTTTTTTGACAAGAGTTTCTTGGTTTTTTAGTTTAAGGTTTGTATGTTTTCAATTTAAAATTTATTTTTAATTTAAAAAAAATATTTTATGAATTACTTAATTATATTATTAAATTATTACTTAACAACAGATTCTACCAATAATCAACTCTTATACACTTGTTTCTAAACTTAACCTCTAACATTATTTAATTAATAAATCTCACACAACACATATACTCAAACATATGCCTATAAAGATGCTCAGATTTGAGATCAAGAAATTTATTGTTTTGAATTTTGATTCTCAAATAAGAATTTAGAAGATATATACTATTTGGGATGATTCGTTTTTCATAGTATGTTTTGGCAATTTATTTTATTTTTATATTGTATGGTCTTTTTTTTTTTGTGCAAATATTATATACTAAAGTTATGTTATTTGGTTTAGTTACTTACATATAATAATATTAAATGTGTACTAGTTACCTTGGTTTTAAATTAAAAAGTACAAAAGTAAAAAATAATAATAATATTTCATTAAATAAATTTAGCGATTGTAAAAAAGTAAGAAAAAAAAGAGAGAGTAAAAAGTAAAACCCTTTGAGAAGAAGAAGCAGCGCATAAACCCTCTCTAATTTTCTTTCCGATCGCGTCCAGATTTTCCCGAGAAAATGAAGAATTTGAGATCTCAAGTTTCCACCGAAGAAGAGCGTCTCAGTTTCTCAAGGTATAAATTAATTTGTAGCAGTCACTAATAATTTCATTCTTCCTTCTCTTTGTAAATTCCTCTTTGATTCTGAAAATTTCTTGATGTTTTTTTCCGCAACTCTTTCAAATTCTCCTGTTGATTTATGGATGAGACATCTTCAAGTTAAATTTTTTTAAATTGAGATTCTATATACTTTAGCGATGTTTAAGAAATTTTCGAATTTTTCTCACATCAGAGCATGTTTTGGAACAGATCTTTGTTGCAGCTAGGGCATTGGATTAGTGGGTTTTGTTCCAAATGCGGGTACAATTGAATTTGGCTGATCCAAAAAAATCAGAACTTGGTTTTGAAGAAGTGTTGCACAAATGCTTACTGAGTTCTGATTTGAAATGTATTAGCTCTGATTTAGTTGACCGGAGTTTTTGAAGTCGGTTTTGTGTTATACTGGTTCTATTTTGAGTGAAGATAAGCGAATGGCTTCGTCTGCGAAAGGTTCTTTTAAGAAGAGTCGGCCTTCAATTAAGCATAGTTGCAATGTAGCTGAAGCTAAGAGGAAGCTGTCGAAGATTAGTGATCATTCACATGTAGAGTATGCGTATGTTTTCCAGAGGGAGAATAGTAAACTAGGAGAGACTAAGTTGAGTCAAATCCTGAGCAGGGATGCGTTGATATCAGCAGTTGATTTGATGTGGGATCGCTCGGATTTTGTTTCTGGTGAGTTGATTAGCTCACTCAAGGAAGGGAACTTAGATGATGTAAATAGAGACGAAGTCAGTGAGTTCAAAGTTTTGGCGGATAGTACACAGTTGCCTTCTAATGAGAAGGCTAAGTCTCATTCGTCATCTAATCCACAACCTAAGGTTAAACTTTTGAGTGTGGCTGAGAAGATGTACAATTTTGATCCATATAACCAAAAAAGTTGCTTTAACCGGACTGATGGAGCCAAGTCTGTCAGTGGTTCTTGCACAGAGAATGTTTTTCCGTTCAAGACTAGATTGGAGATGGAAAAGTTGTACAGTTGGATGGACGAAGTCGTTCCCACTTTTACTAGATATCATAAAGAAGTTGCTGAGATTGAGAAGAGAGAACATTCTGAAGACTGTATTCCCAATCCAGTTAGCACTAAAGCAGACTGCTCATCAAGAAGTGTCAATAGTTGTGATTGTGTCTCTTCAACAACTGGTGCAGAGGGCCACTCAACTCTAATTGAACCAATGAGTCTTCTATTAGGAAGTGGCGCAGAACCATTGGTAGACACCAGAATATCCAGATCTAATGATGTGAACTCTCTCTTTTTGCTTTACAAAGATAGGTGTGCCACCAATAAAAGAGTGAACATAGTAAGTTCAAAATGTAGCACTGACAGCGATACGGAGGTTTCTTCTTCAGGGAATAACTCAGACGAAGATAGCTTATCTATCTTTGGAAACAAAGAGTTGCTTGATAGAGATAGACAAGACCAAGATACTGAAGTTTGTTCGTCCTCTACAGAAACGCCTACTTACGCCTTTGCTAAACAGCGCCATGCTTTTGCTGGTGCGTTGGCAGGCATAAGCGTTAGTCTTTGCCTTCATCCACTGGATACAGTTAAGACAATGATTCAGTCTTGCCGCTTGGAGGAGATGTCACTATGCAATACTGGGAGATCTATTATATCAGAAAGAGGTAGAAATCTTTACTTGAGATGAGAAAACTTTCTAAACTCATATGTCATTGCGCCTTGTTGCTTAACACAAATATATCCCAATATGTAATCAGGTTTTTCTGGACTTTATCGGGGGATTTCTAGCAACATTGCCTCATCAGCTCCTATCTCTGCCCTCTATACATTCACTTATGAATCAGTTAAAGGAGCTCTGCTTCCTCTTTTTCCTAAGGTCTCATTTACTTTAATAAAACCATCTCTAATTCCTTCCATGTCTTATTCTTTTTTCGCTAGCATGTTTCTCCATTCTTCTGCTGGCTTGTTGAGTAGAACGAGCAAGTTCATAATACTAATTCCTTGAAATTTCAGGAATATTGTTCTCTTACCCACTGCATAGCTGGTGGTTCTGCAAGCGTTGCAACTTCTTTTCTCTTCACACCAAGTGAGCGTATAAAACAACAGATGCAAGTCAGTTCCCATTATCGTAACTGCTGGTAAACATTTAACTTTTGCTAACTGCATTATATACTTCCTTTTTTTTCTTCGTCTCTTAAAGGTTTCCTGGCTTAACAAAACTAGTTACTCATTTGAATTCGTTTTCCATGTCCTTTTGTGCTATTAAATATGTTTCTTTAAATATTTTTCGCACTTATGAATGTAGGACCGCATTGGTTGGAATCATCCAAAAGGGTGGTCTGCTTTCTTTATATGCTGGATGGACTGCAGTGCTATGTAGAAATATCCCACACTCAATCATTAAGGTTTGTTTTGCGCATACTATAATGTGTTCCTATACTCTAACTAGGAGTAGCCTTTTAATCTTTATTTATGTCCACACTCTTTTGCTAATTTTCTTTTCTGCTTGAATACAATCCTGATGTCAAATATATTGGAAATACAGTTCTATGTCTATGAAAACATGAAGCAAATGGTATTACCATCCCTAGGTCCTCCTGGTCAATCTTCTCAACCCACAACATTACAAACGGTTTGTTTCTTCTCTGCTTCATTCCATAATATCCTGCACTTTAAAATTTTCGTAGCAATCTGTATTCAGTTTTAGAGAACCTAAGATTACTTGGATAATATTCCCTGTATTTGCTCCTAATAGCTCGTTTGTGGAGGACTAGCGGGGTCTGCTGCTGCTTTCTTCACAACCCCATTTGATGTAGTAAAAACAAGATTACAAACTCAGGTTTGTTTCTCGTCCCAACTTTTTTAGGAACCGCATTAACATTTGTCACCAACATCTTTAACTTAATCCCATCGTTGCAGATTCCTGGATCTAGGTACCAACATCTTAGTGTCTATCAAACTCTTCAATCAATACGAAAACAAGAAGGTCTGAGAGGGCTATACAGGTCTCTACTGGCTCCCACTGATCTTATCTCCCTAGTCCTGCTTATTGCAATTGTAAGATCCATGCTTCATCAATTTACCAGCTTGGTCTTATCTTCTTATATGTTGCAGAGGCTTGATCCCCAGACTAGTGATGTACATGTCCCAAGGAGCTATATTCTTTGCTTCATATGAATTTTACAAGAGTGTACTCTCTCTAGATGCAGCACAGCCCCATTCGTCACCTCTCTCTGGCACAAAACAAAAGATGGAGCTAGCCCTTAACCGATAAAGGACAAAGATAGTTCACCCTGATGAAACCACCAAGACTGCAAGTCTGCAACATGTGTAATAGAAAGAAGAAAATTGTACATTTTTTTTTTTCGTTTTTGTAACTATTGATTTGATTAAATTCAATTGTGCAAAGTCCTTTTTGGCTTGAGAGAGAAGAGGAAGATCCATTATTCACTACAAGTTACAAAACTTTTTTTTGAAGGATCTACCAACTCTACGCTTATAAGACTCTCTAACCAAATTGGGCACCTCCCATTTGCTACCTTACAATATGAACAGTGTGGCTTTTTCTTTTGCCTAGATCCTAACTCTAAGAATAAATAAATGACACAACAAAGAATCTGACGCCTTTCTCAGTCTTGAGATCAGTGACCATCCCATCTTTAAGCTCTAGCTTGTCCGGCGAATCTGCTGCTTCATGGTTGCGCTTCGTCGGGGAAGTTGGAGACCAACCTTCTCTTCTCTTCTTATTGCCAACTCACAAAGAAGAACTCAAAATGTATCTGCAATAATGACATCATCACAGATTACACTCGGGAGATTGGCGAGAAAGGAGGGTTTGGCATGTAAGACTGAAGAGCAGTCGCAACTTCTTTCACAAGCTTAGGTACTATCTTTTCTTCTTCCTCTGTTACTGCTTCAACTAAGAACTGAACATCATCATCAATCAGCATTTTCAATGAGTTGCAATGCGAGAACTGTTGTACATTCTCGCCATTTCTGTAACTATCTGAGACTTCCGTGTTATGTAGTATGGCAACACAGATGGAGAATGCTTGCACCGTTGATAACTGCGCATGGAAATGAACATCGTATTGCCCTTCCTCAACAAACGACATGTACAATGCTGGTATATGCTCTTTAGCACCCTATAATATGAAGACAAGACGTGTTAGATGATAAAAGAAGAAGAGTTCCTAAAAGTCTTCAATAAGCAGTTCCAAGGCAACAAAACTTGTGTTTGATTGAGGAAAGATCCAATTTACCTGAACAAATAGTTGCAAAGGATGCTGATTGTCTACAAGAGGCTGATCATAAGAACATGAGATACGAGGATTTCCAAAAACCATAAGTGGACAAGCCATGTCCCAACCACCACAGTCACAGCCACCTCCTGATCTCCATCTCTGAATCAAAGGCGAAGGACCCGGGTTTCCGGTAGTTGGTAATCCATGGTTTCCCCTTGGTATTACAATCTTCAACTTTTCCGAACTTCTGCTGCCAAATAACTCCTTTTTCTCCTCCTCAATTGGAGAAAGACCAAGAAGATTAGTTTTCTCCATCAACCTTTTGTCACCTCTTCTGTATTTTAAGCTCTCTCTCTTCTCAATAGTGTCTTGAATGATAATAGCCGCGATCTCAAGGTCAGGATGCAAATCTGCAGCTGACCACGGGTTTGTTCCATTTGAAGCCTCAAGATCATAGATTTGAGATGTTCTTTTCGGCTGAGATCTCGGCTTCATTGCATCAGAAGCATCCCCGGACATTGAGTTATTTCTTACCTCTGAGTCTGGTTTACCAGAATTCTTAGAAGCATTGTTAACCATATCAGGTGGTAGTGATGGATCTTCCTTTGTGGAGACACTTCGTCTTGCTTGTGCAATATCATACAAAACAAACTCATTTACCATCAAAGTTTCTGGATCTTGTCCCTTTTTTCTTACTTCTGAACACATGTTACAGGTAACTTGCATCTGAGCCACCAGCAAAGATTCTTTATTAACATCGCTCAAACCCCGCACACTAGCACTACTCCTCTTTCTGCTTCCAGCAGATGAAAATGTATATACCCAAGTGGAACCATTGTCAGATTTCCACGTCTTTGCGGCGTAAACTTCCTCAGGAGAATCTGACACAAACTGAAAAACCGGCAATCCATTCTTGCTTTCCATCTTGAGACGGCAATGTAGATGAACCGGGGAAGATTTCAGCACTGAAGTATAATCCTTACTGACAACTGAAGGAGAACAAAGACTTGATCTTTTATGGATATTTGAGCAGTCACTCAACATAGATTTGCAACGCTCATTGTTCTTCCCCGGCTTTTCTGTACATCCGAATTTAAACTGATCACCTGATTCTCCTATATAACCAAGAGGACTTCTCAGAGATTTCGACTTAACAAATGGATCAAACATTTTTCTAACTCTTGAGCTGTCCTTATTGCAACTGGTTTCTGATGAGTCTACCTTTGCAGAATGTGGCTTAGGCAATCTAATCTTTCCGTCATTACATTCATTCGGGGGACCGGCTGCATCATCAGCTGAATCCAACACCGCCGCTCTATCTTTAATACCTGATTTCAAACAAATATCAATGAAGTTTTTGGAGGTGCAAGGTTCAACTGATGACTTCTGTCCATCTAAAACCGTCTTGTGCGGTCTCTTCTCTGTACTTCCCTTTCTCGAAGAATCAACAACTCTAAAAGAGAAAGAAGCATCACTACTACGAGACAACTCAAGTTTCGCATTTGTATCTTTACGCCCCTGCGCCTGTGGTTCTCTAAGTTCTTTAAACAACTCATTGGAGCTTTGATACACAGAACCACGTCTTAGCTCCGCTGTATCTCCCATTGCAAGAGGTTTAGAAGGAAAATTCTTACAAGACGTGCTACGGTAACGCCTGAAGCTTATCTCTGTGAACCCTTCTTTAACTCTCAATATCTCATCTCTACGAGGCGGCTTCAGTCTTGTACTAGTCCTCTTTTCTGATTCAGTGAATGGACGTGGAGGAGGAAGAACACTATTGGGACTTTGTTCCATATCAATTCCTTTACCAAATTCCATTTCCATTCCAATCACCACTTCAAAACATCTGTAAAACATTACAATTCAAAGGAAAATGTTTAGTACTCCTAATTCAAGAATGTAATAAGACAATATTGGCTCAAAACATAAAAAACTAAAATCAATCTTAAAAAACTTACTAAACAACTTCTTCTAATATGATACGTAACAGATTAGAATCTTAATCAGTGCTAATAGATCCAATGACATAAGCTTCAAATTAAGCTTCCAAAACACAAACTATACATGCAAAAATTAATGATCTTGGATTCATACACAATGTAGATCTCATATAGATTGATGAAGCAACCAATCAAGTGAGCAGATTGAATTGAATTAATCAAATAAAACCCCAATTAGCATTAAAAGAGTATCAAAAACGAACCTAGAAATCAGAAAGAACACAAAATAGCAGTCAAAATAAGAATCCAACAAAGCAAAAGAATCAGATAGCTACAAAACTAGCATTAAGCAAAAGAAGCAAAAAGAGGTAAAGTTTTTAATTTTTATTTTCACAGACAAAAAAAGGAAAAGAGATCTAAGAGATTAGAGATAAAGACAGAGAAGAAGAAAACAAAAAAAAACATGCCTGAGTTAGTGTGAATAACAGAGTTTGTAAATCTTGAACATTTCTTCATCGCCATGAAGAAGAAGAAGAAAGAAGAAGGAGAAGGAGAGATTACAAAACAGCGATCATGTTTTCTTGTAATGTGAACAAAAAGATAGAAAAAAGCAATCAATTTGTTTTCACCCTCAAGGCATCATTTTGTTTTCTTTATTTCCCTCTTCGAGTGTGCAAAAAAATCTCTCAATCACTCACACTCTCTCTTTACTGTACTTTTTGCTTTAGCTTTTTTGTTGTCTGTTTCTTTTATTCACTTACTTCTATCAAACAAAGGTTTTTTGATTTTTTCACTTCAATGAAGTGTTCTGACCTAAGACAATCTTACCCTCTGTCAGAAATTGTCGCTAAAATAATAAAGAAGGGTAGTTTCGTCATTTAATTAAGAATCTGGTGAGAGATAAAGTGAGAGATTAATTAAAAAATTTGGATCGGTTCGTGAACCAAAAACTAATAAAGTAATTTATTTACTTGTTTCTCGGGAAGTTCATGTGAGATTCCTATCCCCAATTAAAATCTTTCGTCCTCCACCTCAAATTTTTATTTATTTTATTTCAAATGTAGTGGAGTTTATAAAAAAAATAAGTAGTGTGATTTATTGGTAGTGTTAGTGTATACTTAAGTGAGATTTAAGAGTTTAGGAAAATAAGTAAATAAATACGATGGAGTATTATAATAGTAGCTCCTATGATCCATAATGGGCCGCATTGTAATTGGGAAGACCCACTTTTGACCAAACTTTCAACTTTAATATATTTTGGTCCAAATAGGTAAAAGACAAAAATAATTTTATAGGGATTTGGAATTAATATGACTCGTATAAAATAGCCTGGTGATGATATACATTAGTATTTTGGAGAAGAATTGTAGAAAGTTTTACGTTCAATATATTAATTTATACGTTTGTGTATGTGTGATTATGAACGGTGAAATCTAGATTAATTTTTGACAACATTTATTTTTGTTTTTCTTTTGATTTAAAATGTTTATAATTGTCAATATAAAATGTTAACAACTGAAGATTCCCAAATGGTGGAACAAACTAGACCTTAGCAAAACCCAATGTTTGAATCAAATTTTCAAAATGTAATTTTGTTTTGGGCTTTCAAAACTAATCTAAACCCAATCAAACTAAACCCAATAAACCTCAGCCTAAACCGGCTTAACCCAAAAAAGTCCCATTNAAAAATCCCATTTTTTATAATTTAAAAAAAAAAAAAAAAAAAAAAAAAAAACGGTTTGATGGTTTTGAATTGTGATCCTCTCGAGATACGAGACTTCTCCGGCACATTCAGTCCATCTCCGACGCCGATCGCATTTTTATAGGTGCCTCCCAATCACCACGAAAGCTTTCTAAGGTTAGTTTCAAATTCAGATTCATTTTGTTGCTTCATTCGATCTTACTTTGTTATTATTATGAGTTTTTGACCCTTAGGCTTATCAGAATCTTCCTAGCTTGTCTTGAATTGTGTTTGCTCATATCTTGTGGTAAAATAAAAATCTAGCAAAAGTTTTACAAAGTTCATTTTAGTCTATTGCTTCTTCAAGTACTCAGAGAGTCGCTTTGATTCATGATACTCCAACAGCTATATATTAATGGTGCTGCAACATGTTCAGAGTCTTGTTATGGGCTGAAGAAGTTGATAATCATAGTGACTTGTTAGAAAGGACTCTTAGTGATCCAATTCTCATCGTTTCTTTCTAACAAGTTGCCATTGTTTTTTTTTTTTTTATTTAAGTTTCCATTGTTTATTTATTTATATTCTCTATTCATATATTATGTTTACAACTTGCTCGTATGAAACTCATAGTCCATTTTTGGAATATTGGTCGAAAGAATCTCTTCTCATTGATCTTCTGGCTTGTCCCTGTGACCTCAACTGTTGTTGTCTCTGCTCAGTTATGCTTGAACAAGTTTGGAACTTTTAGACCAGATGGTACTTTTTACAGGAACCGTCGACTCATTCTCTCATCGCTTGCATCTGAAGTCACAGCTAAAGATTGGCTTCTTTAATGCTTCGATTTGGACAGATGCTGACCAAGTCTATCTGATGGGGATGTACATCTCAGGGACTACACAAAAGCTTTGTTGGGATTGTATCAAGGAAGCATCAGAGCAGTTAATACAGAAATGTCCCAACCAGACAACACTTCATTGGTCAGGTGGAGGTGAAACTCTCTAACCGGCCATCTTTTAGACCGTTGGACTTGTATACATAAAGATACCAAGCTTTTCCCTTGGGAAGTGAGTTCAACATGTTTCTTTTTCCTATCACTTGGAGATTGTTTTCATGACAATTTCCATTACTTTCTTGATTTCTTCAGTTCGGTTTTGTACGCACGTAAACCATTTAAAACCGAAGATGCCATCTTCACTCCATTGCTTTCTCTGTTTTGTTTTCTCTTCAGTTGGTCTTGCTGCTTATGTTTGAAAGAATCCCACCGACCTTAGCTTAAAACCACCTACACTTTTGTTGTGCAGCTGCAGATGATATCTCAAATGCAGGATATCTTCAATTTGATATTAAAGAAATTGAAGCTGCAATAAGTAACTTTTTGGCTGAGTAACAAGATCGGTGAAGGAGGGTTCGGCGAAGTTTACAAGGTATTTGCTCCTCAACTACTCAAGTTGTTTCTGTAGAAACATTATGCTTGAAGATATTGAGATAGTAAGATGATTATTTGGATTCATATTTTATTGGCAGGGAACGTTCCCAAATGGAACTGAAGTTGCAGTCAATAGGTTGTCAAGAACTTCAGATCAAGGTGAAGTGGAGTTCAAGAACGAGGTGCTTCTGGTAGCAAAGCTTCAGCACCGGAATCTCGTTAGACTTCTTGGTTTTTCTTTGTAAGGAGAAGAAAAGATAATCGTCTTTGAGTTTGTTCGCAACAAGAGCCTCAATTATTTCCTCTTTGGTGATAAACAATACTACTAGGCTAATTTTCCTCTTTATCCAATGTTCTTGAAATCTTAAGCTTAAATTTGCAATTGGATGTGCAGACTCAACAAAAAAAGAGTCAGCTGGACAGGACAAGACGGTACAACATCATCGGAGGGATTACACAAGGGATTCTCTATCTTCTTCAGGAACAGACAGAGTCTGATAGGGATTACATGATTCTCTAGCTTCAATCAGGTAATACAAGGGATTCTCTATCTTCATAAAGTAATCTCTATTATTTCACATCACTCTGTTGTATAATAACCTCACCAACTCCAGTTTTCAAAGTCGATGTATAAAGAAATTGAGGATTCAGTTATTTTTGAATGTGATGTGAAATAATAGAAGTCTATTAATTTGATTCTTATTTACTAACTTGACTTTAACTTTTTTGTTAAGAATTTTCTACGATACTAATTTGACTTTTGGGAATAAATTAACCTAAGAAAATCATTTTTGACCAAATCGATGTTCCCACAGTGAACGTAATTAAGGTAGGCTTTTTAGATTTTAGACTCCAAATTTCTAATACAATTTATCCTCGCCGATAGCTCCCGCTTTGTGTCTTCACAAAGATGTGGAGACTCGCAGTATTTCAGACCCATTGGTACTTATGACACAAACTATAGTCTTGTTCCCTCATTTCTTGCTTCCAACGTCACTTCTCGCATCTCTTGATACATCGTGTGTCCTCTGTCTTCCAATACATTTCAACCCTAGTTCGCAGGCGAGATGTCACAAGTTAGCAGAATGGAGGTTTTGGGACTAGAGAAATTTTAAACAATAGGAACTGATCACTCAAATACTCGTGTTAGGTTAATGCTTCTAGCATTGTCTTGTGGAGTAAGTTATAACTTTCTTGTGTAAAGATCCTAAACCTTGTGGTGGATCAGTCAGATAGCGCCTAGAAGAAGCTACTGGCGGTGAAGGACGTGTGTAGACTAGAATTGGTCCATGATAATTTTCATCATTTACCTATTGTGTTCGTCAGTTACTCTTATTATAATAAAGTATTATTATTATATAAAGGACTTGTTCATTATTTAATGCTACACACGCCGGTTGTTTTGACTATATCAACGCTCCAGAATAATCTTTCCTTTAATAGATTCAAGTTTCAAGATCTGCAACGAGTATCTAAGCAAAAGTAAATCTCAAAATGAAAATGTGTCTAAACAATCTCTTATCAATCCTCTGTTTTGTCTTAGCCCTTAGCTTCGGTTACGTGTCTGCATCAGAAAAATGCGGGGAGTCAATGTTTTTCACTCCAAACAGTGCTTACGATACAAACCGTCGTCTAGTTCTCTCAACTCTTGCTTCCAACGTCAGTTCTCGAAACGGTATCTACAATGTCACGGTCGGTGAAGGCGCCGGAAAGATCTATGCCTTAGGTCTCTGTATCCCAGGGACTGATCCAAAGATCTGTTCTGATTGTATCCAACTTGCGTCTCAAGGTTTATTGCAAAACTGTCCGAACCAGACCGACTCATTCGACTGGAGAGGCCCCAACGAGACGCTCTGTTTTGTTCGTTACTCCAACAGCTCGTTTTTCAACAAGATGGATCTAGAGCCAACAGTAACAGCTTTTAGTAATATAAGGTTTCAAGGGAACTTTACAACTTATAACAGAACATGGGACGCGCTTATGAACTTTATGATCACCCGAATCGGTCAATCTCAATACCTAGCTGAGGTATCGCCTCGCATAGGTTCTGATCGTATATACACTATGATGCAGTGTATTCCGGGGATATCTTCTAACGACTGTGAGACATGTATTCTAGTAAGTGTCCGAAGTTACCAGAGATGCTGCAATGGCTTTGTAGGTGGAGTCGTTCGCAAGCCGGTTTGCTTTTTCCGGTGGGATGGTTATGCATATTTTGGTGCCTTTGGAAACACGGAATCATTACCTCCTCAAGAATCTCAACCAGCGCCGCTTCCTCCTCCTCCAGATGGAGGAAAGAAGTCTACAGGAGCTATTGTGGCAATTAGTGTTTCCGCGGTTATAGTCTTGGTGCTGCTCGCTTTAGGATTAGTTATTTGGAAGAGAAGACAATCATACAAAACATTGAAACCTCAAAGTGAGTTACATTTTTTTTGGGGTTTTACCATTGTCACATTTTGCAATGTATAGTAACCATTGATATGTTATTGCAGCTGATAATGACATGATAAGTCCACAGTCTCTGCAATTTGATTTTGCAACCATTGAGGCGGCAACCGGTAATTTTTCGAGGGACAACAAGCTAGGTCAAGGCGGATTCGGTGAGGTTTACAAGGTATATTTGAGCTGACCTCTATGATTGCTTGATTTTCTATGAAAACAAAGAAGTGAGAATGCTTTTCATATGTATATGTGTAGGGAATGTTACCAAATGAAACAGAAGTTGCGGTGAAGCGGCTATCGAGAAATTCAGGACAAGGCACACAAGAGTTCAAGAACGAGGTTGTAATTGTGGCTAAGCTTCAACACAAGAATCTTGTTAGGCTTCTTGGATTTTGCTTAGAAAGAGATGAGCAGATTCTTGTCTACGAGTTTGTTTCCAACAAGAGCCTTGATTATTTCCTCTTTGGTAATAAACCATAACACTTGGTTTAATTTATGTTCATTTTATCAAAATTTTCTTAAAATAATAGTCTAATGCAGATCCAACAAAGAAGAGTCAGCTAGATTGGAAACGACGGTACAACATCATCGGCGGAATCACGCGAGGGCTTCTGTATCTTCATCAAGACTCGCGGCTCACTATCATACACCGTGACATCAAAGCAAGTAACATTCTATTAGATGCTGATATGAACCCTAAAATAGCAGATTTCGGAATGGCAAGGAATTTCAGAGTGGACCAAACTGAGGACAACACAGGAAGAGTTGTTGGAACCTTGTTAGTATTCTCCCTACTTAAGTTTTTAAATTAAGATCAATGTTTAGATTACCAATATAAACATTGTCATGTGCATATATATTTGCAGCGGGTACATGTCTCCAGAATATGTGACGCTTGGCCAATACTCTACCAAATCTGATGTTTATAGTTTTGGAGTATTGATTCTGGAGATTATTTGTGGCAAGAAGAACAGCAGCTTCTATCAGATAGATGATTCTGTGGGAAATTTGGTGACACATGTGAGCAAAAACCAAACCAAAAACTTACTTTGTTTTGATTATGACCATCAAGGATTTTGGTTCTGAATATGAGTTTCTTGGCAGGTTTGGAGGCTTTGGAAAAATGATTCACCCTTAGATCTTATTGACCCTGCGATTAGCGAAAGCTACGATAATGATGAAGTCATTAGATGTATCCATATCGGAATTTTATGTGTTCAAGAAACTCCGGCAGATCGTCCAGCCATGTCTACAATCTTTCAAATGCTTACCAATAGCTCCATTACACTACCTGTGCCTCGACCACCAGGATTTTTCTTCAGGAACAGACCTAATTTAGACCCTTTAACCTACGGATCCGAGCTAGGGCAATCCAGCAGCCTGTCTGTTCCTAACTCTAGAGACAGTGAATCAATCACTAGAGTCACTCCTCGTTGAAATTTTTGCTTCTGCACTCTGTATGTAGCACTAGTCCGTACGATTTTTTTGTAACACAAGCAACTCTAATTTTCAAATTTTGTGTGTAAAGAAGTTGAAGATTCAGTTTATTACAAGTTTCTCAATTAGGTATATACGTATATATATACAGTACATCATCTGTGGTCACTTATTATTAAGATTTTACTAGCATCTCGAGTTTACTTGTGGATCATTATAATTGTTGGGCCTGGACCTCTCCAAGGCCCAATCCCACCATCTCTCGGACCAGCTCAATCAAGGGCCCAAACATAAGAGATAGGTCGAAGCGGAATTATGGATGGAAGACGAGGGTAAATCGGTCATTTCAGTTCGTCTGAAGTCCTTTAGTATAAATAGACACTGTACCGCAAAATTAGGGGACACACATTTTTAATACCCGACTAATCACTGCAGAAATTAATAAAGAATTCCTTAATTCAGTTTTCAGTTCGTCTATTTCCAGCTCGTCGAACCTCATACTCGACGAGCTCACTTCTCTTCTGTTTCAGTTCGATCGAAGATTTTCAGTTCGTCCAATTTGAAAGAACCTTCCGAATATAAATATTAATTGCCGATCTCAGCATCAACAATAATGGACCGTAATTTTTATGGTCTCTCTCATAATATTTCTTATAAGCCATGCTACAATAGCTAGATGAATCCATTCTTGCTTGATTCTACTTAGGGGAAACTCTCTAATGATGTTCTTTAAGCTATAATAAAGTGAAATTAAACAGTTAAGTAAAGTCATATATATGAACAATGACTATCACATCCAAAGAGAGCAAAAAAAATGTGAAAATAAACAAACAACTTTGACTCTACCTGCTTCATGAACAGACCTGAATCGAATCCATTAGTCCACAGACTGTAGCCGGGTCATTCGGATAGAAAAGGCTATTCCTTATTCTATAGATAATGATTCGATCACTAGTGTCGCCCAGCCTCGTTGAGATTCTTGTTTCTGCACGCAGCAAAAATAACCTCAACAGGTTTAGAATACCAAGGTTTCTTGTAATACACGCAACAATTTTATAATTTTTAAGTGAAAAATTAATAGAAGTTTCTGCGTTTGGTCCATATTGACGTATCTTTACTTTCGTCATTTATTTGACGCTTTTATAAAATATACTCTAAAACATTTATCGTCTTGACTTGAATATCATTGACTCAACTACTTAAAGAAATTTTTAAACACGCATGTTGTTTGACGAAGTCAGTGTTCCTAAATGTTGACAGTAAAATCCAAAAATTGTCTTATTTAGATTCAACTTCAAAGATCTGCAACAACAAGTATCTTAAGAAAGTGAATCTCTTCAAATGTCTCTTAACATTCTCTTGTCAATCCTCTGTTTTTTCCTTTCCGTTAGCTTCAGCTTTGTCTCTGCACAAAGATGTGGGGATACTCTGTTTTTCAGACCTAACAGTACTTACGATACAAACCGTCGTCTGGTCCTCTCCTCTCTTGCTTCCAACGTCAGTTCTCGAGACGGCTTCTACAACGCCTCTGTCGGTGAAGGCGGTGGAAGGATCTATGCTTTAGGCCTTTGTATCCCAGGGACTGATCCAAAGGTTTGTTCTGATTGTATCGAACCTGCGTCTGTTGGTTTATTACAGAACTGTCCGAACCAGACCGACTCATGGGACTGGCGAGCCGACAAGACGCTCTGTTTTGTTCGTTACTCAAACCGCTCGTTTTTTGATGTGAACGATTTAGAGCCCACACAAGCAGAGACTCTCAATTTAGATGCTACAGGTAATGTTACAGAGTATAACAGAATATGGGAAGATTTCATGGCCCGTATGATATCCGCAGCTTCCTCCTCAACTCCAGGGTCACTTGCAGGCAGACATTATGCAGCGGATATAACTTCTTTGTCACGTTTTCGGAAAATATACGCATTGATGCAGTGTATTCCGGGGATTTCTTCAGTCGATTGTGACGCTTGTCTTCAGGCTAATGTTCGTACTTACCAAAGTTGTTGCGGTGGGAAGCAAGGGGGTAGCATTAGAAGACCTGTTTGCTTTTTCCGGTTTGATCCTTATCCGTTTCTCGATGCTTTCGATAACATAGAAACGTCCCCTCCTCCTCAAAGCTCTCAAGACCCTCAACCCACGGCGCCACCTCCTCCTCCAGATGGCGAAACGATTTCTACGGGAATTGTAGTGGCGATTGTTATTTCTGCGGTCATATTTGTGGCGCTGTTGGCTCTAGGATTAGTTGTTTTGAAGAGAAGACGATCATACAAAACACTAAATCTTGAAAGTGAGTTAGTTTTATCCATTTTGGAACATAGGATACATATGTGATTTCATAACATTGTACATGTATCTATTGTTGCAGCTAATGATGATATCACAAGTCCACAGTCGCTGCAATTTGATTTCAAGACGATTGAAGCTGCGACTGATAAATTCTCGGGGAGAAACAAAGTCGGTCAAGGTGGATTTGGTGAAGTTTACATGGTATATATGAGCTTTATATCTATGAGTGCTTAATTTTTCATAATAACTAAGAACCCAAGAACTAAGATCGTTCATGAGATTTTTTTATGTAGGGAACATTACCAAATGGAACTGAAGTTGCAGTGAAGCGACTATCGAAAAACTCCGGACAAGGCACACAAGAGTTTAAGAACGAGGTTGTTCTCGTGGCGAAGCTTCAACACAGAAATCTTGTTAGGCTTCTCGGGTTTTGCTTGGAAGGAGATGAACAAATACTAGTCTATGAGTTTGTTCCAAACAAGAGTCTTGATTATTTTCTCTTCGGTCTGTTTCTAATCCTTAATTCTCTTTTGTTTTTCTTGTGTTCATTCTTGAAACCTAGATTCATTTTTAATTTCATTATCGAATGTGCAGACCCAACAAAGCGGCAACATCTAGATTGGAGAAGACGGTACAATATCATTGGAGGGATTGCTCGAGGGATTCTATATCTTCATCAAGATTCACGGCTCACAATCATACACCGTGATCTCAAAGCGAGCAACATTCTTCTAGATGATGATATGAATCCGAAAATAGCGGATTTTGGCATGGCAAGGATTTTCGGAATGGAGCAAACTCGAGCCAATACTAGCAAAATAGCTGGAACCTTGTAAGTGATTGCCATCTAAATGAAACCTTTCGATCGTCGCTTTTACATTATAAGCACAAGTCGTCTCATTTTGTCATTTTTTTAATCCAGCGGTTATATGGCTCCCGAGTATGCGATGCACGGTCAATTTTCCATGAAATCTGATGTCTATAGCTTCGGAGTGTTGGTTCTTGAGATCATAAGTGGCAAGATGAATCGTAGCTTCTATCAAACAGATGGATCTGCTGGCAATTTAGTCACACATGTTAGTATGTTTTGGACTCTTTACCACTATGATCAAAGATATGGACTGTTTATTGATAAAATCATATATTATTAATGTTAGGCTTGGAGACTATGGAGAAAAGGTTCGGCTTTAGAACTCTTGGACTCGACTTTCGGGGAGAATTATCAAAGTGATGAAGTTACAAGATGCATTCATATCGCGCTTTTATGTGTGCAAGAGGATCCTGAAAATCGTCCAATGATGTCTACAATCATCTTGATGCTCACTAGTAGCACAATCACTTTACAAGTGCCTCGTGCACCTGGATTTTTCTTCCAAAGTACCCGGGACCAAGATTCCGAAGCTGAGGGCTCAAATTCGTTTGGGAAACCGATTCCTAGTTCTATCAATGATGCATCGATCACAGATTTAGTACCTCGTTGAAGATGATATTATTTTCGATCATTGAATTTGATGTTTCTTTGTGTGTTTATTTATTGATTAAACTAGAGATATTTGGTTTGTAAACAACCAAAAACCTGTGCTACATAAACCTGAAACCAGAGCGATTTCGGTTTACTAAAACTATGCTTCAGAAACAGAAGCCCCAAAACAGAGTCATTCTAATTCCATAACTCTTACGTGTCGTCACAAATCCCACCACTAGTATAATTCTTCTTAGGTATATTGAAAAGCACAAACTCTAAATTTATAGGTACCTCAAAAACAGAGAATATAACAGTCGAAATAGGAGACAAGCAAGCAAAAAAATCCAACTAGTTGAGTTTAAGTAATAAAGTGACAAATTTTCCAAAAACAAGTGTATCAGTACATGTAGGAGCGTGGTTTAGCACCACCCGGTTGACCCAGATTGAACCGGAAATTAATCATAAATACTTGGTATTTAATTCTTAAATACTCACTTCCTTAAGAGTGTGTAGCCAGTGGGCCACATAATTAAGGTATATTCTTCTTGGGATCATAATACAGAACATAAAATGGTTCTCTTAAGGATCCTAGATTGAAATCAGCGATATACCTTAATTCTTTTTTCTACGGCTTTAACATACCTACAATTTTTGTAAATAATATATTGTTGTTTGATATATAGATTTTTTAATACAGATGATTGAAGCTTTTGGTGGACACTACACATAGGGAATAAAAAAAAAGATAACATGTACCAAGGTAAAAGAGAGATGGATCTTCATCATTTTACTGATTTTTAATCGATCATATATATAATTGTTTAAGGTATATTTTAGATATGTATGCTTGTTTATATTTTGGTGTAGCCACATATCGGATGTCTTCGGATCTGTGAAACAATGACCATGATCCAGTTTCGTCAATATTTGTGGACATCTATATCCGATCTGGATCGGCCATAAATAACAAAAATGTATTTCTTCAACGGCCATAAATAACAAAAATGGTATTTCTTCAAATTTTCTTACACAAAAACCAATTTTTGTAAAGTAGTTTTTTTTTTTTGTCAACTCAAGGTAGTTAGTCATTTAAGACTTTTTGGTTATATGTATGAAAAGCTTCCAACAAAACCTTGTTTGATCTGTAAATTTTGGTTATATGTATGAAAAGCCCTAAATGTAATTAGAATACCATAGAAGTCTATACGTGTGTATATTCTCTTCGTTGTTATCTAGAATATTATCACATTCAATATCTTATTAAAAAAAAAATAGGTTTTAGGAATCGTGAAGCTCTAGTACCATATAAACTTCACGATTCCTAAAACCTAAATTGTTTTTTCTTATAAGATATTGAATGTGATGATATTACTGATAACAAAGAAGAAAATATATACACGTACAGAAATCTATGGAATTAACCAAGTGGTCTTGGCCTAGTGGTGTTTGAGGAGGTAATTCCAATAAGGCACCCGGGTTCAATTCCTTTTGGTCACATAGATATGGATTATGTCTTAGATCCATTTGCATACCCGGTGCGCGAGCCTACCCATGGGTCACCCCCACCCGATGGAGATTAGTCTGGACCCTGAGGTTTATTCAGTGGTCCGGGATACCTCCGTTTAAAAAAAAAAAAAAAAAAAAAAAAAAAAAAAAAANNNAAAAAAAAAAAAAAAAAAAAAAAAAAAAAAAAAAATCTATGGAATTTTAATTACATTTACTAACTACATATGTGGAATATATGATTGATCCCTAATAGAAATAAAATACTAGAATAAGGCTACAACATTAAAGAAAATAAATTAATAAATACACTTGCAAAAAAAAACCTCTACAGTCCCCAAATGTATCAATACTTTACTAAACTTTAACATTGTATTTAAGCGTTATTAGTTGGACTAAGAAATAAATAAAACTTTTTAACATCGATTTGATTAAGTTATCCGAAAACATAAAAAATAGTTTTATAAAAGGAACGAATACCACCACTAGTTTGGGTATTCTCCGATTAGGATTTAAATAGGCCTAACTTTGGTCTCGTTAGGGTCCTACTAGGCTACTACTGGTTGTTTGCGGGTTTGAAAAAGTGAATGCCAAAGATGATATTGTTGATTCTTTAATTCAAGTTGAATGATTTGTCAATATATGCCTCAGGTAAAAATGGTTTTGAAGAGAGAGAGTAATAAGAAAGCTACTGAAAGTGTCAAAGTGTTACTATTTAATTTTGGCTCTTTAGATTGCTCAATTTGGTTTAATAATTAATAAGAATGATATTGAAGGTATCAAAGTATTATAATTGTAAAGCTATTTGCTAAGATTAAATAATTAATTTGACTAATAGTTGCAGACTTTGTTTATTAACGAAACCAATGTTATAACTCATATGGTCCCTTCTCTTTATAATTATCACTCTGCTTCGTTGTGTTACGTTGAGGAGATTCATTCAACAAACATAGTGGGTGTTTAATTAGTCTGGGTGCATCTCACATCATGAACTTGTTTGAAACTTACAACGTTATTTTTATAAACATAAAACACATCAGCTCTTTTGTATCATTGGCTCTCTGATTTTGTCTATGCTTTGACTTTAAATTTTTATAATGCCATGGACACTTTTAAGTTTGACAACTTGCAGAGAGAACTCAGTTACTATTAAACTGATATACGGATATGCATTTACTAACAACAATGAGAATGGCCAAGAAGTTTTCCTTATCGATCTTCTTGTTTGTCCTCATAAGCATAATTGCTGTTGTCTCTTTATCAACTATGTATATAGTTTGTTAGAATCAGTTAGAATGAGTCTCCTTTAGCTCATCTCTACACTTGTATATATAACAGTATTGTAACTCATTTACGGTTAATGAGAATTAGTTTTTACCTTTGCTAAAGTTGTTATGGTATCAGAGCAAAGTGAAAAATTTTCTTAGCCCTTCTCATTCACTTTTCTCGGGAAACACTCCAACAAACAATTTTCTCGGGAAAATATTTTCTTCCGCTTCGATTCTTTAATCTGAGCTTCGAATCTTCAATCTGAGCTTAGATTCTTCATCTTCGTTATCGATTACAGTCAAATTCGTCATCAATTCATCGATCTTGAGCTCCAAATGAGTGCATATATACACTTGCTTGCTCAGATCTCCGATTTCATTTCTTTCATCTTTTCTTCTATATCTACCATCTCGTTCTTCATCATATTGATTCTGAATCAATCGATCTCACATTGAATCGATTTTTTACTATCATTCTTATTCGATTTAACATCCGAATCGAACATTACGATCATCTTTTTCTTCCATCCACATCTTTTTCTTCTCGTTCTTGATAATGGTGACGAATTCTGATACAAATTCTTCGGATACTTCACGATCTACGATCGACCAATACAATAATCCTTACTTCCTTCATCACAATGATCATGCGGGACTCTCCTTAGTCTCGGATAAGCTTACCACCGGTGCCGACTTCCACTCTTGGCGTCGCTCAGTCCGAATGGGACTCAATGTCCGCAATAAACTCGGTTTTATCGATGGTACGATTCCTAAACCAGCTGAGAATCATAGGGATTTTGGATCATGGAGTAGATGTAATGACATGGTTGCCACATGGATTATGAACTCTGTTTGTAAAAAGATTGGGCAAAGTTTGCTATTCATTTCAACTGCTGAAGGTATATACAAGAACCTGTGCTCGCGTTTTAAACAAGATAATGCTCCACGCATCTATCAAATTGAAACAAGATTGAGTCAGCTTCAGCAGGGATCTATGGATATTAGCGCTTATTACACTGAGCTTATTACCTTGTGGGAGGAATACAAGATTTATGTTGAATTACCTATATGCACATGTGGAAAATGTGAGTGTAACGCAGCTGCTCTTTGGGAAAAACTACAAGAACGCAGCAGAGTTACTAAGTTTTTGATGGGGTTAAATGAATCATATGAGTCTTCTCGTCGTCACATCCTGTTGTTGAAGCCTATACCACCAATAGAAGAAGTCTTCAATATGCTGACATCAGATGAGAGGCAGAAAACTATTAAACCAAAATCTGAGGGTGTTATCTTTCAAACATCTGGACCTGCACCGAATGTTATTCAGGACAGTCTTGCTTGTCAATCATCCGATACCTCTGTGTATCAAAATTACTCTGAGAATATGGCTTTTGCTGTACAGAATGGATATCGTCCTCCTCGTCCACCAAGACCTGTTTGTACTCATTGTGGGCAAACAGGACATGTGATCCAAAAATGTTTCAAGCTTCATGGTTATCCACCAGGCTATATACCAGGTTATAAGAGTATGACTTCAGGCTATCAATCCCAGAGGCCTCATGCTCCTAGAGGACAATTTTCACCAAATCCAAGGCCCCATTCAGTTGCCAATGTGATGACTAATCCATTTCTGACAACACCTATGTCTACTGCAATCAACAATGCAAATGCTGCTANTCAGGCTATCAATCCCAGAGGCCTCATGCTCCTAGAGGACATTTTTCATCAAATCCAAGGCCCCATTCAGTTGCCAATGTGATGACTAATCCATTTCTGACAACACCTATGTCTACTGCAATCAACAATGCAAATGCTGCTAATGCTACGACTGTTACTGAGAACAACAATGCTACTCCAAATCTGGATTTTAGTCAGCTGTCTTCTGATCAAATGCAGTCTATGCTGCAACAACTTACCTCTCACATTAACACTGCACACATCAATGCAGTTCAAGTTTCAGAACCTGTAGTTCAATCTCCATCAGTTTCAATCTCGTCTATTTCAGCTAATGGTGCTATGGCTGAACAATCATCATCTGGTAATATCTCTTTTCCATCTACTTCTCTTCGATTTGAAAACAATAAACTTACCTTTCAACATCAATGCTTATCTTCTTTATACACTAGTCTTCCTCATGGTTCTTGGATAATTGA
>OVAQ01000932.1:6618-22839 GCA_900406345.1 Erysimum cheiri | reverse complement strand
TGGATATATAGATTTCAAAGTTTAATTGCATGTGGAAATAAGTTTAAAATTTTGTTTTTGGGTGGAAATAGACTGAGAGTAAAAGTTTGGGTGGAACTGTTGTTATATGAAAGTTTTGAGAAAGTACTGATCTATAAAATACGTATCAGATCAACTAATATCATTCTTCATTTCTTTTGTGATGTATTTATCTACTATTTTTTTCCGAGTGTTTTTGTAACTATAAAACAATTTTAAATAGTTTAAAACTTCAATTTTGGTTTTGATTGAACCAATAAGAAACATAGGAAAAGGTATAAGATTTGTTTTTCTCTCGATATTATGGTGTATAATAATATAATAACAGGAGGTTGAAAAGGATTAAGCAAAACCCTCTCCACTTTAAAGAGCGGAAAGACAATACATAAGACGTGACATATGGATTAATCTATAGATTAAGTAAGGTTTTCTTTTCTTTTTTGTGTGCAACAAGTAAAGTTATTTAATGTTAAAAGTTAAAAGAAGAAAAAAATGGTAGTGACTTCTTTTTTGTTCAAGTCACACGCATATAAAATAAGCTTGCTTCGGTCCAAAGGTTAATACGGTAGTAAAGAATAAAGATGGTGGTTATACGGTAGTAATACGGCGCGACGGATTTTGCCATTTTGGAGAAGAGACGGAGACTTTTATTTTTTACTTTTTTAAGATTTATTTAGTGTAACGAATTATAAAAATCCCATTAAAACTAATACTGTTTATTAAAAATAAAATAAAGCCACATCGTCATTTTTAACAGAAAATGAATCTGAGGGTTTTTTTTTTATGTTAATGTTTTTAGTTTGAACTTTGAAGATTTATAATGCTAGTGAAGTACTTTAAAAATTAAAAATATATATTGGTGTCACTTTGAAAGTTTTTTATGGCAGTTATGCGATTTTCCAATATAATCACTTGTACTAATTTTCTGAATTAATGAAAATAAAATTAGCTACACATCTTAGTGAAAACATAAAATAAAACACGACGTACGACTTCCATTAAAGAAATAGAACTTTAATTAGAATTTTTTGTATATATAAAAAGTTACATTAATTTTATTAACTCTCACAATATATGATTATTTACGTAAAACTAAAAGAGACTATAAATAATTAAATAGGAAACACCATTACAAGTTTACTACACAAGCTTTTATTATAAAAAAAAAAAACAATGGAGGGCAATGTGGAATATTCCAATATACAGTATATGCTGACTAATTAAATATGTTTTAAAGCTTTTTAAAATTAGAAAATGTGACCACCATTTCTTTCTTTTAAATTTTCAAGAAGAAGAAACTTTATATCTATTTTGTCTCTTCTTCTTCGATTTGAAAATTCCTTTTCTTGCACGCATAGTGTCGCACACAGTCACACTTAAAAAGATATACAAATCACATTTTATAATCATAAAATCTAGCTTTTTTTTTTTTCCTTTTTTTAGTTTTTACCCGCGAATTCTTGAACGTTTAGGGGCTTGAAACAAAATAAAAAATGGAGACCATTATAATATATCAAAACAAAATTTTATAAAATTTCATAAAATAAAAGAAAATTGTTAAACCACTAATGAAACATAAATGTTAAACTATTTTTTTTATCTCTACATTAAGTATATATTAAGAAAAAAACTATTTGGGAGTTTTTAAAATTTGGGAGTCCTAGGCGAAAGTTTCATCCGGCTATATTCAGGACCGCCCTGTTGTTGAAGATGAATCGAACATGGTTTTGTCGTTGGCTCTCACAATAAATCAAATGCCTTATTATTCCAATATATAAAGTAAAGGCTTCTTTTTTTGTTATGGCGAATTCTAAATTAAGCTTGAATCTCCCCAGCAACTGAGGGTGGGTACCTTTCTTTCTTCGTAAAAAGCTCTTTGATAAATTATAATATTAAAAAAAGATTAATTTCTCTTTTAGGTATTTAATATTTTTAATCTCTCGTCATCTCTTTTTGTATTTTTTCGATTTAATTTCTTATTTACAGATGAAGAAGAAGAAGAAGAAGAAAGAGAAGAGATAGAGAAGAGAAGCTTAAAAACAAAAACAAAAAACAGAATTTCTAGGGTTTTTTATTTTACGTCTTCCCCTGTAAGTTTCTTGATTCTCTAATTCGTTCTCCTCTTTGACTTTTGACCAATTTTTCTTCAGGTATATATATTTTGACCAATTCTCTTGTCTCTGGGTTTTGTATTATCTGTTCTTCAGTAATTTAGTCAAACATCTGTGTATGTGTTTTCAGTTGTGTACCGTAGATCTTAGGGTTTTTGCAATTAAAAGTTGACTGTTTTAATTTAGTCAAATCTGTCTACTAATTGCTTGTTAGAACTCGGATTAGCTAAAAGAAATTGTTTTTTTTTTTCCCTAATTTCCAGGGGAAGTGAAATTATTCATAAATCATAACCAGTAGTAATCTTCTTCAGTTGGATTCGATTAGAATATTCCGTTAAGGATTACTTACAAATCAAATTTGTTCCAACTTAGTCCAAGATCGAGTCTTCTTTTTCTTTTTCTGTTCAATCTGAAAAATTCTGGATCTTTCTTGTTTCAATAAGAAAACTGAAACTTGGAAACTGCTTTTACATATGATTCTTTATCTGAATATGTTTATTCGGTCCTGTTTGATTCTGAATCTTTACTTCACTGTTTCAATATTCTGATTTAGTTTTGGTTAATAATTTACAGAGAGGGAATGTCAAAGCGTAGTAGGGCTGGATTTGACAGAGAAATGTTGACGCTAGGAGAAGAACATAACGGTAGAATCCGGGTGAGCTCAAGCCGGTCTAGGCCGAAGAAGCTTAGGGTTCATGGCTACGAGATTCCTGATCTAAACGCAGAACCTTGTTTGGATTGGGATGGGGAAGAAACAGGGGAGGCCACTCAGGCTCCAAGCAGTTTCAAACCTCAGGATGCAGATTATTGTTTACTAAATGTTCCTCAGCTCGTTCCCGAGCTAGAGGTCGAGATACTCGCACGCGTGCCGCGTTTCGAGTATTGGAAACTGAAGTTACTTAATAAGGGTTTTTCCCGGTTGCTGAAGAGTGATGATATTTTCAAGGTGAGACGACGAAGTGGTGTAGTCGAACCGTCTGTCTTTATGCTGTCGAGCGGCGACACTAGATGGACGATGTTTGACAAGAACTTTGAGAATTTTCAGAAGCTTCCTGAACTTCCTTCTAACGATTGCTTCCTCAACGGAGATAAAGAATCACTCTGCGCTGGAACGCATTTGATTGTCACTGGGAATGAACAGGGGAGTATTGCCCTATGGCGGTACGAGTTGGAAACGAGTAAATGGTTCAAAGGTCCTTCGATGATCACACCACGAATCTTGTTCGCTTCTGCTACTTGTGGGACTGTTGTGTTTGTAGCTGGTGGGTTGAAAATTGACGGAAACGGGACCATGGAAGTTGTCAACAGTGTAGAGAAGTACGACTCTGAGACCAAAACGTGGACACTACTCCAGGGAATGCATAAGCGGCGGAGATTCTGCTCCGGATGTTACCTGCGCGGCAAGTTTTACGTTCTCGGAGGCCGGGATGAGAACGGTCAAAACTTAACTTGTGGAGAAAGTTATGACGAGGAAACTAACACTTGGGAACTAATACCGGACATTCTCAAAGACATGTCTTTCTCTTCTGTCCAATCTCCGCCCCTCATCGCGGTGGTTGGGGATGATCTTTACTCATTGGAAACCTCGGCAAACGAGCTCCGGGTTTATGATGCAAACACAAACTCTTGGAAGAAGCTTGGAGATGTGCCAGTGATGGCAAAGTCTAATGGAGGATGGGGTGTTGCGTTTAAGTCACTTGGAGATAAGTTGCTCGTGATTGGAGCATCCGCGGGTCCATCTAGAGCCCAGACAATGTCGGTTTACACGTGCCGTCCATCTGCTGATCCCGGGAAAAAACTGTATTGGGAGGAGTCGAAACGCTGCTGTGGCGTTAGACTCAACCATTTTATCCTAAACTGTTGTGTGATGATTGCTTAAGGGTCTTCTCTAAGACCAAAAACTGGTCTAACTTTTGGTTTTTGTGTGTGATTGAATAAAACGTTGTGGCGTTCCCAGACGCTGAAACTCTAATCGCTCTTGTGTTGTATTTTAATTTCGTGTTTGCGTTTTGAGACTTTCGTGAAAGCTGGTGTTCTTCGTTTTGCACTTTTGTGATATTAAGCGTTTTTGTGATTGTGTTAAAAATAAAAAAAGTTGTTGAATCCGAATAATTCGAAACAATCTGATCTATATAGCTATCGAAACTGAGCTCAGAAGTGAGAAGAATCAGGGGAAAAAAGNAGGGGAAAAAATTTTTTTTTTTTTTTTTTTTTTTTTTTTTTGTTAAAAGCAGGAAAATGTGATTAATATCTAAAACCAAAATTCATGGTAAAACTGCAGCATTTTACACTATTATTCGCTGGGTAATTTAAAAAACTATTTCCAGTTTTGTGATGCAGAATACTTCTACTGCTAATGTGTGATTGTGTTGTCTCTGTTAGATAGTCATATGAGCCGTAAGATTCGATGTAACAAAGCAAGTCTGCATCTTTGCTCCAAATTAGTGAATTACTAAATAAATTCATTATATATGTCAAAAAAATGAATTACATATCTAAATAAACTTTAAAAATGAATTAGTTTATCTTTTTTTATAATGGTGGTGATAAAACAAAAAAATACATGTTAAATATTAAGAATAAAAGAATAATAAAAACAAAGTAAACAAAAGTAATCCAATATATATGGAGAGTCTTCCGTCAGATAATAGATTTATGTAATTTAAAAGAAAATATATAATTAATTTTTAATTTTTGCAATAATTTATGGATAATGAGAACTAACTTTTGAAACAACTAAACAAAAACTAAAAAATTAAAATAAATTTTCATATTGATATACTTCTAAACTAAAACAAAAAGATGCATAAAAATAGAAACGAAATTTTTATAGGAAACGGTAAAATAAAAATCCAAGGTACAGACATTATTGGGCTGCGTATGGCCCATTAAGCATCTGATTTCTGAGGAAACTACACACCGTTTTACATTTATGCTATTACACAGCAGGACGTTTACGCGTCAAGCTAGTGAGAGAGTAAAGGCTGTGTGGGTCGGTGGTTTCAGAATCAGAGCGCGAATTTGAATTTCGTTTCTGGGTTTTTGGCCATTTTGGGGAAGAAGAGAGGGATAATAATGGCGGGAAAACGTTCGTCGCCGTTTTCTTCTCCGCTGCTGAGACCACCACCGGAGCTTCTGAATGTGAAGGAGGAAGGAGAGACGGAGACGTCGTGCTGGAGAAAGGAGGTGGACGAGAACTTGAAGCGTCTCCAATCGCTGCTATTCGGTGCCGACCATTTCCTGGAGAAATCTGATTTCTCCTCAGCTCAGATCCTTGGGCTTCGCCTACTAGGTTTCCTCGATTCTCGCTCTGTTACTGACGACGATCGTGTTTTAATCGGTCCAATTCGCAGAGAAGTTGCTTCTAAGGTCGATTTAGCTTTAGAAGGCCTCGTTTCAGATTCGGACTGGTACCTGAGATTTTTCTCCTTATAGCCTAATAATTTCGGAGTATATTGATTCAAGTTTTACTTTCTGAGCTTAGTTGAGTCTTATGAGTATGGCTTGAATTGTTGGGTATTGGAATCTGAAATGTGAATGGAATGGAAAAATTTGGGTAACCTTGAAGCTGAAATTTATTATTTTAGTGTTACTAGTTGAATCAGAAGATTTTTTGAAGCTTAATTATCGTCAATATTGGCTACATTTGAGATTTTTGGAGTACCCTTTTATGGTGTGTTTCTTGTTGTTTCCAGGAAAGCGTTTGAACTTGCAAAAACAGCTCCTGGGCCTATTTTTGGCAGCAAAGGCGAATTTGATGTGGAAAAGATTAAGCAGTCAAAGCACTTTGGTTTTCATGTCAGTCAATCTAACGGAAAGGGCGTGGAAGAGATGGTAATGCTCTTGTAAACAGCTTCATTTCTTGAATGATCTTAGTATTGGTGATGAGTTTGGAAACATAGCCATGTTATATGTCCTTGCTTCCTGTTTGTACTATGCTTTCTATAAGCATTACCACGATGTTTTATATAAGGTTCACCTGCTCTCAACATAGATGTTTTTCTTGTTTCAGGAAGAACGACAGGATACGGATAAGTTTATTCCTAGAGCACCAAAGTCAATGATGCAAGCCAAACTGACATCATTGTATGGAAACAGCATGGTTAAACCAGATAATCAACGCAGAACTCCCATGAACAATCTAGACCGTGCCTCTGATGAATGTGTCATTGTCGAGAGAAGTCATGGATTTGGTTTTGGAACAAAGCGCACTCATGCAGATACCAGAAGCCTCGCAAATGATGGGGAAATAAAGTCAGATGGAGCTGCTAATGGATTTGTATCTGCCAAAATAAAACTGGTAGATTTATCCATGACTATTATTTCCCTAAGAGTCATCTTGACTTTGCAGAGTCTAACCTTTCGAACTGTGCTTTATTACCCTTTACAAATGTTAACTACTATATCTCTTGCTTTAGGAAATGGATGTAAGACAAAGACGAGGATCAACCGAGTCACCAAATTCATCTTTTTCTCCACAGAGTGAACAAAATGCTTTAGGTAGGGGCTATGGTTCAAGATCGGGTGGATTAAGACGTGGATACCGTGGTAATTTTGTCCCTCCTGTTAAATCCAATGGGAATAATGTTGGAAACTTGACGTCTCGTATTGGTGGAAAGACTGACGATACACTGGAGGACTCAACCAGAACATGGTTAGTTGCGTAACTTCTTAAATTTCTAATATCCTCACATGCATGTCAACATGGTTAGTTGCGTAACTATTCCTGATCACTTGTTTACGGTTCAACTCTGCTAAGGTGTAGTGCTTAGTTGCATATACATTATCAATTCAGATTTTGTGTGTGAGCAATTCCTGACGCCATCTTTGTAATTTTAAGCTTCTACACTCATCTGATGGTTAGGCCCTCGTTCTTGTTTAGAATGCTACTTTACATAAGTTTCTAACTATTCAGTAGCCTTCAACGCCTGTAGACTGAAAAGATTAATTAAATTCTGAGATAACATGCATGCCCATTTAATTTCCTGTTCTAGTTTGGAGATGCTCTGTGGTCCTGATGGTGAGCTTCCGGAGAAGTTGAGAAATTTGGAACCTCGTCTTATAGAACATGTCAGCAACGAGATTATGGATCGAGATCCCAATGTCCGCTGGGATGATATTGGTACAGTAAGATGATAACATGTTTCAATGCAGTGTGTATTATTATCCTTGTTGCATCTGGAGTTTCTCATCATAAGTTATGGGTGTGCAGCTGGTTTGGACCATGCTAAAAAGTGTGTTACTGAGATGGTCATTTGGCCATTGTTGCGTCCTGACATTTTTAAAGGTTGTCGTTCACCTGGAAAAGGACTTCTTCTCTTTGGCCCACCAGTAGGTACCCTTGTCCCTTTTGATATCGAAGATGAAATTTCACTGTCTGTGTTTCTTAGATCTGTATCTACTGCACTCCAGGGAACTGGTAAAACAATGATTGGAAAAGCTATAGCTGGAGAAGCAAAAGCAACTTTTTTCTATATATCAGCCAGTTCTTTGACAAGCAAGTGGGTTAGTTCCACATCGTCTTCTTGCTCAAGATGTCTATTGCATGCTTCTTCATTTGCTTACGGTTAACTTGCAAATTTGATGTTCAAATGAGTGTAAATGCAGATTGGCGAAGGTGAAAAGCTAGTGAGGGCCCTTTTTGGAGTTGCGAGTTGTCGCCAGCCAGCAGTAATATTTGTCGATGAAATAGATTCTCTACTATCTCAGGTTTGTTGTAATCCCTTAAAACTTTAAATGTTAATAAACCCCCCAAATCTATCATCGTAGAAAATGGCCTGGTAAAATTTACAAAGGGTGGTTCAGTCAAGACAATTTCTAGCATGTATTGACTTTTTCGTTTTCCTTATGTAACATTCTATTAAAGAAACGAACTTTCACTCTTTGCCACAGCGTAAGTCAGATGGTGAACATGAATCGAGTAGAAGACTCAAGACACAATTCCTGATTGAAATGGAAGGTTTCGATAGTGGCAGTGAGCAAATTCTCCTAATAGGTAAAAAATGGTAACATTCGGGTTTGAGTTTTGTAGGTTTTGTGGGGTTTAGCAACTTAATGCTGCTAATTGTTTTTGTTTGGTTAAGGAGCAACAAATAGACCCCAAGAGCTCGATGAAGCAGCAAGAAGACGACTAACCAAGAGACTCTACATTCCTCTTCCTTCATCTGGTGAAGAATGATTAACACACTTTTTCATGTCATTCTCTGGTTTTGTTTGAATACTACCATCTTGACATGGTTCTCTTTACGAATTGCAGAAGCAAGAGCATGGATTATAAAGAATCTCCTACAGAAAGATGGGTTGTTTACCCTGTCGGATGATGATATGAACATCATATGCAACCTAACTGAAGGTAAAATTATCATAAGAACACAAAAGAATTGTTGGCAATTTGTAAGGTTTTAATCTCAAAAGTCCCGAAACCGCAATCCAAAAAATGCAGGTATACATTTGTCAGCAATAACCAAGCTAGCTTTTCTTTTATTTTCACTGCAGGGTACTCGGGATCAGATATGAAGAACCTGGTGAAAGATGCAACTATGGGTCCATTAAGGGAAGCTCTCAAACGAGGCATAGACATAACAAACCTGACTAAAGATGATATGCGTCTTGTCACTCTTCAGGTACGTATAATAAAATAGAAGATTTTATTGTTATTTTAAAGTTGAACTCTGTGAATACACATGTAGCTAAAAAAGATATTTATGGTCACTATGTAGGACTTTAAAGATGCATTGCAAGAAGTACGGCCTTCGGTTTCTCAGAACGAACTCGGAATCTACGACAATTGGAACAATCAATTTGGTAGTTTAAGCCTATAAGACTGAGATTGGTGAGTTATACAAACAATCTTATCATATATTATTTTTGAGCTAAGGCCCTTTTGTTTTTCGAATCCTGGAATATACATTTGTGTTTATCTATTAGTTATAAGATATACAACAATGCCACTATACATATACAAGAGTTATACCTGTTTAGACCTACGAATCCAGTTTCGTTTTCTTCTTCTTTGCTCTTTCTGTATTGGCTCATGTCTGCTTATATGAAGCGTACCTATACATGTTTGCTTCGTTTGATTTTTTTTTCCTTTCCGAATATTCTACAACACCTCTAAACCTTCTGCACTGTGTTTATTCGATTTGCCCGTTTCAGCAGACTCCTGTACTCAAGACTCCTGGACCATTCATCAATCTCACGTGCACGGAGAACTGGCAATGGATGCGACAGTTGACTAGTCTGAGCATTTCTGTAAAAAAGGAAAATATGTAAACAAACCATAAGTGAATCTGAAGGAACAATAATCTAATTTTTCATCGCAATTTTTGTATAATTATAACTCTCTCTCACCTTATGTACCATCCCAAGGGGCTTGAAGAAGCTTTGTCATATGAACGGGCTTGTTCTAGAAACGCATCAACATTTAGCTGATCAGCAATTGATGGACATCCTCCGGCCAATTTCATCAGAACAGATACAACAACCTCTTGGAAGTGACATAAGAGGGATTGTAAGAACAATAAAAGAAACATCACTAGCTAATTTTACCTCAAACTTGAAGCATTTTCTGTTTTCTTCGAATTTGTTTAGAATTGCTACCTTTGGATCTTGGGCGACGAGAAGTGCTGCGCGATCACAAGTCAGCTCTGCTGAACGCAGCCAACGAAGTATCTGTTCTTCCAAAGTTCGAGCTATCATTTGCCCAAAAGCTACAATTAAAAGAATTCAAATTAGCAACAATAGTTCTTAACAAAGTTTCACACCTGCTGCAAACTGAAACTTCTGTGAGTTCCTTTTACTCGTAAATAGATTTCCAGGATGAAGTCACTATAATTAGGTCCTGACACAGAACAGTAGATACAAGCGATTTGCAACTGGAGGAGAGTGTGGTACCTACCAGGAACTGTATAAGCTCCAAGAGTAAGAATATTTGCAAATGTGAGCCACACGCCATGATCACACTTCAGATGGCCTAGTTCATGGGCCAATACAGCCTAGTTTTGAGATATAAAACTGTCAGATTTTGGTACAATTAGGGGACGCTAAAGTCATGATTACACAATATTAGGATCTATGGTTCGGTTCAAATGCACAACAGAGTAAGAACCTGTAGCTCCGCGCGAGTCAGAAGCTCGATCAAGCTGGTATGGACAACAATAAACGGCTTCTTACCGCTTATTGCCAGTGTATACGCGTTTGGAACAGGACTTTGTCGCACATAGAGATCAGGAGCCTCTATGTTCAAAATCTCAGCAGCCTCGACCAACAAACCGTGAAGATCAGAGATCTGAGAAAGTAAACACAACAAACATTACGCCTCATTGTTGATAGCTGAATATCTAATGTCCACAAGACACTGATCCACAACTATACTAACCTGATTCTTGGAAACAAGAACAGAAGTTCCAATGTTCTCAAGAAGCATAATCTGTTCCGTCATTGATCCTACAACATTCCCAGAGTCAACAAAATCAAATATCTCATCAAACAAGTAACAAGAAAGAGCCACTTTTGATCAATTTTGTAAAAAAAATTCACCTAAAAGAGCTTTGCCGAATTCGTTTAAACCCGGTATAGCCCTTAGCAATAACGTGTTCTGCATCAAAAGACATTGCATTCAAACTTTGCAACTTTCATCAAGCAGAGATTATCAAAAAGTTCTTAAGAACAAACACAAAGAACACAGTGTGACAAAACAAGAGCNAGTAACAAGAAAGAGCCACTTTTGATCAATTTTGTAAAAAAACTTCACCTAAAAGAGCTTTGCCGAATTCGTTTAAACCCGGTATGGCCCTTAGCAATAACGTGTTCTGCATCAAAAGACATTGCATTCAAACTTTGGAACTTTCATCAAGCAGAGATTATCAAAAAGTTCTTAAGAACAAACACAAAGAACACAGTGTGACAAAACAAGAGCAACCAAAAATTCAAATCACATCATTAAAGTTTGATATCTATAGAGTAATTATCGAAAAATCGAAATCCTAAAATTTACAATTACGATCATGTGGAGAATTTTAACGACCTGCTTATCCAAAGGATGTCGAAAATCATCAGCATCAAGATCTTTGAACAAAAGTGGAGGCACGGCTCTGCAAACCGGAACCCTGACCCTAAATCTCCCAACTTTCTCATCACCGAAACCAATATAGCTCACTGAACGGCGATTAGAACTAAATCCCACTTTCTTCGGTAGTCTATATCCCAAACGACGAGACAATTCGCCACTCTGATGGTAACAGAGGAACAAAACCGGAGCTGAGACTGAAACCGCCATGAAAGTAAGAAGGTGCGTAGGTTAGCGGGGCGGGTACTATTCTACGCCGGTGAGGAAGAGAGGATAGAATAATATATTTTGGGTCTCAGCGGTTGCGTTTCGGAGACGAAAAGCGTTTGCGGTCCACAAATGGTGAGCTTTTGACGCGCCTTCGTGTTTTCTCGTTGACCGTTAGCTTTCTCTACATGATGACTACATCTTTTCCATACGACGTCGTTTTGAGTGTTTGTTATCACTTAATCATGGGCTTTTTTTATATATATATGCAAAGGCCCATTTTATAAACGGCACGTAGTTTCTATCCACTTGTTTTCAAGAACCAGTTTGTTTTGCGCTCACTTTAACCAAACGGCACGTAGTTTATATAACTGATCTCGTCTTCTGCTTTCTCTTCTTCGTGCGATACAGTTTTTGAGTTTGCTGAAGAAGATTCTGGAATAAAATTCTCCATCACGATTTGATTCGTGTTCTTGAAACGAATCGATTGATTCAAACTCATGTACGTCTTATTAGACAATCTTATTCCNTAGAACCAGTTTGTTTTGCGCTCACTTTAACCAAACGGCACGTAGTTTATATAACTGATCTCGTCTTCTGCTTTCTCTTCTTCGTGCGATACAGTTTTTGAGTTTGCTGAAGAAGATTCTGGAATAAAATTCTCCATCACGATTTGATTCGTGTTCTTGAAACGAATCGATTGATTCAAACTCATGTACGTCTTATTAGACAATCTTATTCCATTTCTTTCGAATCGTTTAATCTTCGATTTCTCGGTGAATCGAGTTTGGTTTGTTTATGATCAGGAAAAACTCGGTGAATCGGCCTCCGACACCTGATGAAGATACGGCGGAAGATTCCGAGAAGGACGAGCTTACGCTTCGAGAAATCATCAACATCAAGGTTTTCGAATTTACTGCGAAATCTTTGTTTATTTGGGGACAACCACTGTTTGAATTTTTTGATGAAAGGTTTCAAATTCATCGTCATTAGTTGGTTGAGAGTGGAGAGAAGGAGAATCTAATGGAGCTTGTGAGAGATAGATTGGTGGAGTGTGGTTGGAAAGATGAAATGAGAATTGCTTGCAGGTTCTTTATCCTCTTTAACCTAAATTGATCTCATTCGTTTTGATTCAGATCAATCTTTAAAGATTGTTGTTGTTGCTAGTGACTTATTAGGCTCTAAAGTTTGAATATAAGTTTAAGCATACTTGTCCAAGAAAATGCATAAGAAAAAACTTGAAATCTCGTCTTGCTTATGTTTAAGAGTTTTGAAATTGGTTTGTTGTTGGTGAAAAGCAAAGATTTCAACTTTTCTTTTTGTTATGTTAAGTGAATTGTGTTAACAAGTGAACCATCTTTGTCTGAGAAGTTGGTGTTGGTTTTAGCTACATTTGAAAGCTCTTATTTTGTAATGCAGGGAGCATGTAAAGAAGAAAGGGAGAAAAGATGTTACAGTCGATGAACTCATCCGAGTGATTACTCCAAAAGGCAGAGGTAAAATAGATATCGAGCAGTTTCTTATATCTGTTAATTCGTTGTTAGTAAGCTTGACTTTGTTTCTATGGATGTTCTTCTTCGTGTATGTATGCAGCTTCAGTACCAGATTCTGTGAAGGCAGAGCTGTTGAACAGAATTCAAAACTTCATTGTATCAGCTGCTCTTTGATGTTGTCTACGAAGATAGTGTTGTCTCTGTGGTTGTGGTTTATACTTGTAGCAAAACACTAAACAGAGAAAAACCATAGATTCTATCAATGTATCATCTTTGCTGTTATAGAATTAGCTTTTTCTCATTTCAATTCCTTTTTGTACCTCAAGAATATGTTGTCTCAATGATGGATTTTAGATCATATACAATGAAACCACTAGTTTTGTAAATCGCAAATAGATTGACCAGTAACCACCAGTTTCGATATACAATATTGGGTAGTTATTAGCGGCGGACACATAATTTCCGGATACTAGGAGCAGAACCAAACCGGCTTTAGTTCTACAAGAAACTACAAAGTACAAAGATAGATTATACAGTCAGATCATGACTTATGCTTAAAAGTTAAACTTATCATTTAGGACAATTTGTTTTATCCTTACACAAACAAACACAAACAGTAGCTTACATCATTTTTTGGCTCTGTTTATAGTCTCTCTTTCTCTCTATATTCTTCTACATAAATCTTTGTTTCAAAGAGTATAGAATCTCTCACAAACACCGACACACACTCACACATCAGACTCGAAACGAACTGAGAGTAGTTGCTTATTCGGCAGAGCCTCTTCGCCCTTTTGCTTGCCTTAAGACCCACACATACTCTCATCCCTTCTTAGTAAACATACATTTGAATCCGACTCTTAACTAAATCCCAAAAGCTTACGCTCTCATGGTAATACATATATATAGATAGATTTCTTACAAAACCCCCCCCACTTCGCAACGTGGCATTGCAAGGTTGATCGTTTCGGCTTATGCAGAACCAGCTTGTTCGCAAAGGTCTAGCAGATCCAATGTCTGCAACACACATCACAGTCAACACATAATCAAGTCTCAATGAAGCTTTCTTTTATAAAATGTACTTTCATGAGACCATTCAACCAACTTTTTATGGACTTATTTTTCTTGTTTTCGATATTCACCAAAACGTATATGGACACATACCTCAGGAACAGAGAGCTCAAGGCGGAATTTTGGACCATCATAGTGGTGAAGAACTGGCCTGAAGGAATCCTCTTCCAAGGCTTTGCAGATTTTCCTCACTCTGATCCTTACCTGTTACGATTTTAAGAGAAAGAAGTTGAATTGGTACAAGATATCGAAATGAAGACTTAAAAGGATGAAAATCATTGTGATTTAAGTTTTACCTGAGCCGGAAACCTTGACTCTCCTTTGCACTTTTTGTCTTCCCAAGCAGTAGCATCAATGTTAGTACCTCCAAAAGTTGTTGCCTAAACCAGGAATCATGTCATGGAATAATTAGAAAAACAATTTTTCAGTAAATGGTAGCATCAAAACCATCGTTATGACAGAAGAAAAAGCACAAGAACAAACCTCAAAGATACCATGAAGCTGGTGAGTGGTGTAGTTGTAAAGAAACAGAGGCAATCCAGGTGTTATTGCTCGAACAGAGTCTCTGTACCTTGGAGGTAAACCTGACAAATGAAACAAGATTTACATCAAATACATGAAAGAAGCAAATATAAGCCAAGCAAAAAAAATTTTACTTGCAGTCTTGTGTTTCAGTAAAACACTTAGAAAGCGTATTGGAAATTACCAAAGAGGTGGCGTTTCAAATCCTCCTGCATAGTATCATTGTTGCAAACAAAGATGTAACCACCAAGAACTTCGTTCCTTGGAAGTGTCTCCGAAGCAGGCAGGGTTTTAAACCTCTTGTCAACAGCCAAATTCATATTTCCATTATCATTGTTGTTGTTGTGTTTGTTGTTGCTTATCTCCTTGTTAGCAACAACATTGCCACTATACTTGTTAACTTTCGTGTTGCCTCCACTTTTGAAGTCATTCTTCTGGAAAACAGTATTCATATTGTAAACATTGCTGCTCTGCATCGAAGTCTTTCCCATGCCTTCACCATATTTGCCATCCAAGTTCAACATGTTGAAGTTAAGATTGTTCTCCTGGAAACTAAACTTGTCACATGGCCTGAACTCAGTGTAACCTTTGGAGAGATCAAGATTGTTCATCCTTTCCCCTTTCATCCTAGTTTGCTCGGCTAGCTTCGTTGCAACAGTGGACCATTTGTGATCCTCTGATGCTCTCGTCTGACCTCGAAGCTCATCACCCAATTGCCAGAAGCTGTCCATAATTCAAAAATCTAGCAGAAACAAAAACAAAACACAAACATCTTTATTGCAAACAATTTTACAAAAGAAGGAATAACATAAAACCACAAAGAAGAACATTAACGGCAAATTCTGGATTAATATGAAACTCAGCCGAACGAATTCAAAATCACCCATTCTCGAAATTGATTTGAAAACGTACAAAAATCACATCGAATAACGAATGTTTTATCTTCCTTTCAATCATTTCGCAACCAAATCGAAGCTAATCCAAAACAAAATTTGAAAAAAAATCTTCAACTCGAAGAAATCTAAAACACACGCTTCAGCTAATCTTGAATCCCAAACCCTAACCATCAACTGAAACACACAAACTTCCATCAAATTCCAAAAAATCCTCCCAAAAGCATCATCCAAATTTCAAAAACCCAGAGCTCTAAGAACTGATCGGTAGATTCAAAAATCCAGAGATTCTGGAGCAAAATCTTAAAATTCGAAACACTAGATTTAGGGATTCTACCAAAAAAGAAAGATAAACATAGAAACTGAAATATAGAGAGAGAGAGAAGAGAGACCTTTTGTGGCTTCTTCTTCTTCGTTTCCTCGAAATCAGGCGGACGTGAGGATGAGAAACCGAAGAAGGAAACACGTCAGAGAGAAGAAACAAGAGAGAGATGAGAGAAATGGTCCTCAATGGTGTGGATCTGTGTATTTCATTTTATCAGCACACTCTTTACCCTAATAGCCCCTCATTTCCTTTTTTATTTACGTCTATTTGCCATTGCCGTATCAAACACGCGTCATCGTCTCAGTAGCTTTTCGAGTTTGAAAGCTCAAACTTTGGATCCAGTTTTTTCTACGATTGCTTGACTCATTCTTGACCGTCCGATGTAGTTGACAAAATATCTGCAAATTTTTTCAAACAGTAATATTAGATTTTTGTTGTTGTTTTGTTTGTGTCGTAGATATTTTTTTCCGACAGCAATTTTTTTGGTAAAAATTAACTTGAGATATTTATTTATACT
>OVAQ01000931.1:0-22871 GCA_900406345.1 Erysimum cheiri | reverse complement strand
GTACTACTTATGATCTTTTTGATGGAGTCTTCCTTAATTGTAAATCATTTACAAAATACTTTGCTTAATGTTTTTCTTCTTGACGATATTCCAGTGCTTGAATGTTCAAGGGAATAATCTAAGCAAATGTCAACTCTTCATGGATTCGCTGTTCGAGTGCAGGAGGAATTTGAGTTCCCTTTAACTCCTGAGTTCTTTCTTTATTAGTGTTTTTCAAATAAAATTACAACAAAAAAACAACTCTTATTTGGTTTCAAATCATTCCGTTTGAAGATGTTTGCTTTTGTCTTGGTTGATTAGTCTCCAAGTCTATGAATTATCGTATATTTCGGATTAAAATAAACTTTTTATTTTGTGTCTAGACACGATTAAGTTTTTATTTGGTTTCATCAGTGATCCAACCTGAAAACATATATTTTTAGATTATTATTATTATAAGTAGTACACAGGACACAGTCGAGTCCAGTGAACAAGAAAAAAGATTTACCAACAGCTCAGCGATGGAACCGAAGACAATGGTATTAAATTTTCCGGTGTATGAGTCGGAGATGAAAGCTTCGATGATAGGAGCAAAGTTGGTGAGAGCAGACCAAGTGTTGATTAGAGTCGCAGCTTGGACTTGGTTCATATGATATTCTAGATCTCTTACCATATACACCATGAAATTCGCCATTAATCCGAATGTCGCAAGCCTCTCCAATGTCTCATTCCCTGCATCATCATCAATATATCAATATTATAAGACGTGTCTTATATTTACAAAAACAAGAAACAAATATCTAAAATTTGGAGAGTGATTATAAGTACCTATGATGTAAGGCATCTCTTTCCAACCAAGAGGCTTCCTTTGTCTCGTCGTTGAATCCGAGGAAATTGCCCCTCCCTAGAATAATTTAAATTTAAATTATGATGTTAAGTGTTTATATCAATTTTAAATAATCGATGTTANNATCGATGTTAAAATTAATAAAATAATTTAATTTTTAAGAAAATTATTTAATTGTATTACTTAATATGAAATCAAACAATTAAATTTATTTGAATAATAATTGTTTATTAAACTTCATATTTTTTGACACCATCAAAAACCCAATGTCTCTATATATAGGGAACTTAGAAAGTCCTTTTTTCCGTGGGAGCGATGTGGGACGTCGGTACTTTAAACTAGCAATTACATCATTTTTTTACAAGTGATGCTTAATCATTCATTAGCATCACTTGTTATTGATTTAAATTTTATATCATTTTCTAAATGATGTAAATTCATATATTTATATCAATATTGTGAAAGTTATGCAAATAGAATTAAATTTCCATCAATTTTATTGAACTGATGCAAAATTAGTTAATAATAACATCACTTATTATAATTGATGTTATATCATTAATATTTGAATCATTTGTAAATAAGTAATGTAAAATAGTATCACTTAGTTTTGTGATACTATTTAAGTGATGTAATCTACCCATTTTTTTGTAGTATATATAGATGAACAAGTATTTATGGAGTGACACTCTTCCAAACTTGTGATGAGTAGGCATAAGAGAAAAATATGTGATCTCGCATTTCTAATGGGGCTTGACAAGAAAACACATTTTGGATCTACACCCGTGTTCCAAGCCATCAGTCGATCCCCCATAGTTAGTTGATTGTGCACTGCAAGTGCCAACCACACAATAAACGAATATTTTGGAGTTGCATGTGTGAACCACGTACCAGCCCTTGTACGGTTGTACCATTCTCTGGCTTGCGCTATATCTCGCACTTGGTTCCATGTATCCTTTGTTGGGAATTTCGACTTACATTTGCTTTCCTTACAACGCCAAAGAGACACGTCCATACGACAACAAGGCTTGCGTTCTCGAACCTTGTCTAACTCGCTTAATTAATTAAAAAAGAAAAACACTAACCCTTTTAATCTAGTAGTATTTTACAAAGTTCTAATCATTATTCCCATATACTATATGGTAAAAGTATTACATTAATATTCATACCAAATTACATCTCTTAGAGACTGTAACTTTAAGACCATACTTCATGTGAAGAATAATAGAAGGAACTGGCTCGATCTTGTGTCCTTCAACAACCTTTATCTCATAGTTTTGTATAAGTTTCACAGCCACTGTCTTCATCTGTGTCATAGCCACATCTTTCCCCAGACAAGTCCTTGGACCAGCATTGAACGATAAGAACTTAAAAGAAGGCACATGAATCAATCTTCCACTCTCTGAAACCCATCTCTCCGGTTTAAATTCCGATGCATCTTCTCCCCAAACCGATTTCATTCTCCCTAATGAGTAAAGACAGAAGACAATCTTTGAACTCGCATCGACTATGTGTCCGCTCGGAAGTACGTCCTGTTTCGTAGGAGACTTGTGTTCAAATGGAACCGGTGGATATAGCCTGAGGGCTTCATACAACGCGCCATGTAAATATACCAACTTGTCTAACTCTTTTGGATTGAATGAATCTGAGCCAAAATCATTGGTGCTTGGAGATAAAGTTGTGTTGATTTCTTGACGAATCTTGGTCGTGGATTCCGGGTTCTTGGTGAGAAGCCAAAAGAACCAAGTGAGAGCAGAGCCTGTGGTGTCTCTACCAGCTATCATGAAGCTTAACATCATATCTCTAAGGAATATGTCATCACTTGGATTTAACAACTTGTACTTGGTCGTATCCACACTCATGTAAGACATCAACAAATCTTTAGAAGAAGACTCAATTTCAATAACCCCGCGGGTTATTTCATCTCTCTTGGAAGCTATACATTTAGCGCAAACTCGGTCGAAAGTTGAGTGAGCTTTTTTCATCTTCAACTCATCTCCAAAGCCAAGAAATCTTTGCAGCTTCCATATCATCTCTGGCTTAACATGTCTGAAGAAAATTGCTTCCTCTGCTTCGTCTAAAGCTCTGGCAAACTCGATCTGCGGCATTTCAGTCGAGAGATAACCTGGATCAACCCCGGTCGTCAAAACAAACGTAGTGTCGAACGTAAATCTTTGGAACACATCTTGTAGGTCAACGACTTGTTTCTTCTCAGCAACGTAATCAAGAAGTGGGACAAGACCTTTCTCTAACTTACTCATGCTTGTTCTTAGTGTAAACCTTTGGAAATCTTGATGACTCATCATGCTTTGAGCTGATTTCCTCAGATCTTTCCATAACTCAGAATCCGCGTTGAAAATCCCATCTCCCAAAACATCGAATATCTTCTTGAACTCGGGTCCTTTCGGGTAATTCGCGAAGTTTGAGCTCATGATGTGATGGATATTAGCCGGATCAGCGGTAACCAACATGTCGAGGCCCCCGAAACACGGACCTTTGAACGGATAAGTTAAGTTTGAGGCCTCGAGAAGCTCGGTTACATAGTGGTAAATACGAGGGACTTCCACGAGTAAACCCGGAAGCATACCAAGGAACGGCCAGTTCGTAAGAAACGAAGGGTGAGGTTTCTTGCTAATCAAGAAATATCCGAAAATGAAAGAGAAAAAAAGGAAAGAAATTGAGACTTCAAGTAACGTTACCAGAGCCATTAGAGAGAATTGAGAAAGTATTTCTTCTTCCTTTTCGGAGAGAACTTGATTCTTGATTCTTGATTTTGTTTTTGTGTTTTTTTGGTTTTTAGATTCTTGATTTTGTTCCTAATACATATAATAATATATGATAATGTATAAATTAATACAAGGTCCCCCGTGCCATTGAAACCAGTGATGTGTCTCTGTCGTTTAGGTAACGAAATGAAATAATATCTTAACTTTTTTCTGGTCATTATTGATCCATTTGTTTTGTTTAGTACCTAGCTTTGTTGGACCTGATTTGGAAACCAATGCATGTGAGATCTTTTCAGTTAGTTATTTATTTGTCCCAATTGATATATACAAAGGATCCAGCTGGTTTCTTCAACCAAGAAACAATAAACTTTTATGTATATAGTATAGACTGTATTTATGATAATAGTGATGTTTTTCAATCTCCAACCAATCTTGGCTAGTCAAACCACTAAATATCCGACACGTTGGGTAACTTCTGTTACCGGTCCAATTATAACATTAAACCCCGAACTTATATGATCCATTCAAATATGGAAAAATATACCAGCCAAGCCTTTTAACAAAAAAAAAATATATACCACCGACTCTATTTGAAACTTTTATTAAAAACATATACAAAGTCAATGCAAACAAAATTTTATAAACAAACGACTTTGAATTTGAAACAAAATATTAGAAACTTTTGGTGAAAGCAAAAGAGGATACAACCAACATAATAAGAAAGATGCAAGGAACACTCTCAAAGACGAAGGCTCGAACTTCCTATCTCTCTGTCTCTCTGTCTCTCTCGGCTCTACAAAACACTCACGTGAAAGAAGTTGTTCAAGAACCTTTACTCTTCTCTTACGAATGCTTCGCTATTTATATCCTCTCTCTATTTCGGTTGCTCGAATAGAAAACGCAACATATTAGCAGGCCAATTCAACTTGAGCCCACAGTTCAACATATCGGCTTATTTTCAGATTGGGCCCAGAGAAGAAAATGACTGAGGCCCATCCCACGCAGAGTTCATGTTATATTTTTTGAATTAGTTATTTTTTTTAAACCAAAAAACCTTTATACAACATGTGTAACCTTTGTTTGAAATATCCTTAAACTTGTTTTAATAAATTTTTGAATAACCTTTATACAACATGTATAACCTTTGCTTGAAATATCCTTAAACTTGTTTTAATAAATTTTTGAATAAATGCATAGTAGAACTAGTACTCCGATGGCTAGAATCTAGTGGCTAACCAAATTCTCACCCATCTCTGAATTAGTTATAGTTCCTCGTAATCTAAATTATGTATGATCGAATATCTCATAAAAGAGCTCATGTTTCTCCGATGATATTATTGGAAAAGTTGAATTACATTATTATCTCATCAAGTTAATAGAGTTTTGGTGTGATCCAAATAGTTAAAAAAAAAAATTTTAGAGATCAAAGATAACCAAGTGGAGTGGTCTAGTGGTTCCCAATTGAAAAAGAGTCGTTATTTAGATCCCAATGATCCATTTTCTCAAGCGCATAATTTACGAAATTATTTTATTTTGTCGGTCAAAACGGTGTTATACTTTAAATCTATTAGAAAATTCGGTAAGTGGGTTACCCAAAGCTACATTTATCCTGAAAGATTAGTCGGATTGTAAAAATTAAGATAACTTTTTTACTTTTAAAATAATTAAAAAAGAAAATCGAGACCAAAGACTTTGACAAGAAAAAGAAAAAAAAATATATTAATAGANTTTTTTTTTTTTTTTTATATTGATAGAGTTATTAAGTAAGATATTCTCATAATCTTTAGGTAAGAAAACGAAAGATAAAGACAAAACCTAGACAAGAGAGGAAAGAAGTGAAAGAAAAAGTGAGAGCAAGATGTAAGAAGAAGAAACATATTAATTGCGTTTTTGAAATTAAAGCTAAAGCTACGACTCTGTGTCCCTTTCCAACCGTTGTAGCCATGTGTGACGTTTTTTTTTTTTTTGTTAAAAAGCCATGTGTGACGTTTTGATCAACTTCACTTAAAATTATCATCCCGCGATTTTTATTTTGTTTTTTCTCCTATGTATTGTGCTGCAAACTTGCAATAGTTAGGACCTGAATAATGACAAGATAAAAACATAACAAAAATATCAGTAGTTATTGTTTTCTTTTATTAAAGAAAAAACAAACGGATCTTACTAGAGTACTAGTGAAACGAAATGTAGGATAAAAATTTGTTTCTTAATATTTGAGTGATGATTGCAATTTTTCATAAGAAAACTTTATTGACCAATTTCAATAAAATTTTCTAAATGCACATGACACGCCTCAATTTGATGTGTTACATAATTTTATCTCTCTAATTAATACACTAAGACAATAGGGTTAAAATTAAAATTTTGTCTAATTTCTGCATTGAAAATCTAAAAGAACCTTTTGTTCAAAACCGAAAAAACAATCCTAAAACTANAAAAAAAAAAATTTTTCAACCAAAAAAAAAAAAAAAAAAAAAAAAAAAACTATACATATTCTAAAATGGATAGAGTAACATATAACTAAAGCTGATTTTAAATTTTGTAACTAATGAAGTACTTGAAATTTGTAATATTTAGTTTCCACCAAATATATTAGCAATCATGACAATTAAAAATACTCTGAAATCATTGTGAATTTCAATTTAAAATACACAAAAGATCAATGTTACTCTCGTTGGCAGTTGAACTCAGATGAAGAAGGACTTAAAACACACATGTGTAAAACATAACACACACGTGTAGAATAAGTGACCAAAAAATAATTGAACATTGAAACTAGACGTCTCTGATAAATAATATAGAGACATCATTGTTTTGGGGTCATTCCTCCCGACAACGAAAACGACTGAACAGATATGTCTCTATACTGCTTCTGCCAAATTCAGCCCTAATATTCACTGAACTAAATCTACTTTTAGTTATTGTACTAATTGTTAACGTGTACATATATCGTATACCATCATACACATTAATTTTGTATCTTTTGACAAATAATAATTTAGTTTGATTTATGGGTATAAAACATATACCTACAATAGTCGTGCACAGAGACAGAATTAGAATGACAACAGTCAATATATAGTGGTTAGAGCAAAATGTGAAGAGTAAAAGTTGAATGGTGGTTTTTTTTTTTCTCTCTACATATTACAAATCTACAAATATGCTGAATTGAATCCAGATGATGATATATATGACACTGACAATATAGGAGAAACTAGTAAAATGCAAATCTTAGTTAATCCAATATTAATTTATAAAATATATAATAATTATCAAATTATAACTCACTTTCTTATAGCATTTTGAGTGGAAAAATACCTTTATTTCTTTCCGTATATATATAAAAATGTAAATATATATTTGTTAAACGTCTTTTACTACCTATTTTCTGCTGTACACATGGTATTATTTGAATGAAAACACGAAATGTGTCAAATTCACCACCAGAACATGTTATAGATCTTCGTGCATTATAAACTATATTAAAAAAAATTCATACCTAAACCTAAAAATTAGTCGTTAGTTTATCATAGTAATTGAATTTGAATATAGATTCCATGTCACGGACCGGTTGAAATCTGTCCCCTCGATTAAAATAATACGGTTTAAATTTTGTTGTAAATGATTTGATCAAAACCTACCACTATGTTTTTCAAGGTTACGACTTTTTGTGGATAGACCGAATTATTAGTCAATACATGTACAGACTTGAGCCAACCTTATCTTCTTACTATTTTCCATCTACAGATTTTATTAGCTTCAAGGTTCAAGATCATTGAGCCAACCTTATCTTAAAAGTGGTTTTTGTATACGTATTTTCTTTAACAAAAAAAGGTACGTATATTCGAAATGCTATATGTATAGTAAGACGATAAAACATGTCGTGGTCCTCGTGGAATCGAGAACCTACGGTCTTTTGTTAATACACAGAAAGAACTCACATCTTCAAGTAGTTGTAGCTAGCCAATTGGTTTTATTCTATTTGAGAATTTAAGCGATGATTAAATCGAGTTAGAAGCATATATTTGCTAGATGATGAATCGGCTGTACACAACTACACATATCCTTTTTAATCAATTTTTGAAACTAATTTTCGAAAGTGTAACAGAGCAACTGCGTTTATTTTTTTTTTTTTTTTTTTCCGATAACCAACAAGTTATACAGTTTAAATTAGTCATTTCTCTTTAGTCGGTGCTCGTCTTCTCAAAGTCAAGACTTTTTTTTTTTTCGTTTTTATGTTAAGACTCAAAGTCAAGACTTGGTTAGTCTTTTCCCAACGCACGTTTTGAATTATTGAGGTAGCAATTCCGATTCATTGTATTAAAACTTTGGCCGATCAAAGTCTTAATAATATTCTTTAACGAAATTCATAAGAAACATTGTTGTTTATCTTAAGCATTCCGATTTATTTTAACACCTAAAAAAATGATTCCTCACATACTATTATACGTACACGACATATTTTCTTTTACATAGACAACTTGACTAGGGCCTGATGGATAATGTGGCCACCCAAAAAAACAAAAAAAGTAAACAGACACATTGTACAGATACTTTTTTACACATGATCATTGTTTTTGCTAATACAAACCCACATAAAGGTCTTTAAAAAAAAAAAAAAAAAAAAGGACGCATATTAAAGTACTCCCTCTGTCCCAATATATAGAATTTTTTAGCATTTTTTCTTTATCTCAAAATATAGAATTTTCTCAGATTTCTATGCAAATATTCAATTTATTAAAACATTTTTGGTCAAACTATTTTAAAATTCTAAATTCTACTTCATCGTTATTTGTACTCCCTATTTAAGTGGAGTAAAATGTGGCTCTTCAGATTTGTAATAATCCATATTCTTTATATTTTTTTCTTTTTGGTAATCTATTTTAATTTGGTAATTAAGTACTTAATTAATGAGTTATGTTATGTTAAATTTTTCCTTAATAAGCGTGCTTTTAGCCCAAAAATTCTATATTTTGGGACAGAGGGAGTATCTTTTTGTGAATCCGAACACACAATTATTAATACATTAACAGATTAAAGATTTTGTTGCTGTTAGAAACAAACATGTATTCCCTCTGTTTTTTTTATAAAATTTTATAGTTGTTCAGATATAATAAACAAACATATTAAAATACATTATTTTTTGTGATTTATAATTTTCAACAACTCTAACTCAATAATGTTTAGTTACTTTTCTTGAATTCTATAATTTATTATTAACAATTGTACATAGAAAAGTGAAAAAATATTGTGGAAACCAAATATTTTTAACAAAAGTCTTATATTAAAAAACGGAGGGAGTAATATATTTCCACAATATTTCTCCTAGTCCATTAGTTAGTGGTTTACAGTTCTCTATATGGATCTCGATTAGGAATGAAATCTATTCATTGTGATTTACATCATGGTTCATCATGTGGACGAACTAAACTATAATTATCCGTTTTATCAAAAATTTCGATGATTAGGTCCAGAATTCCCGGTTATATCTAAAAAATATATACACATCAAAGTTTTTATTTAATGATTTATCTAACACAAGCACACATATATGTCGTCAAAAATAAAAACAAGCACACGTCAAAGTTCACATCCAAAGAAAAAGGAGAACGTTAATGGAAAGACAATTGTAAAGAAAGAACAAAGACAATGTTTGCCTACAAACCCATCATGTTTTGTCTTTTCTATTACAATGCTCAGTCTTTTTTCTGCATATGCAAAAGCAAAATAAGATTATAATCTTTAAATAAAAAATAATCCCAAAATCGTAATCATTAAAATTAAAAATTCTACTAAATCTGGTAATTCTTAGTGGCAAATCAATGCAACGTACTGTGTGTATATTTGTATGTGTGTTTATAGGACCGATGATGTCACAGGATGAAAACGAGGATTAATTAATTGTGTGTTTTATTTGCTAATAAAGTTGTACATGTGTATGATGGGCATAGTAGGACGGAGCTCTAGCTTGCTAAAGAGGTCGACATTTATTTCTTACGATCTTTTATACGGAATCTTTCACTAAAATTCGTAAAAAAATTAATATCGTTCGTTGTTTTTCTAAATTTTTCGGAAACAACATAAAGAGAAACAGTGGAGCATGCAAGGGATAAGGGTCCTATGTTCATTTTTTACCCAAATTAAACATTGTGTAAAAAATAGTCTCTTAACAACTTGAAAGAATAAAATTTTATTCAAGCAGTATTAATAAGGGAGTATTGAAATATTTTCTGTATACTTACGATGAAAAATTTAAGATAATTAATATGCATTTTCTTGCGCATGGAGATATAAACAGTGGTCTTAAAGACTATTATTGACAAGAAGTCAACAAACATTAAACGTGCACCTGTCTACTAACTACTAATTATAATAATGTTATTTTGTTTTACTAATAATGATGTTAATAACTCTGAGATAATTTCAACATCCGATCAATTTATAAAGATTGAATATAACTTTGAATTATATAGTATAGAAATTTTCGTAGTTCCTGTGGAGTTGCCCGTCTTTTCCAACCTCATGGCAGAGTTTAACTATCATTTCGTGTTCAGGTAATTTAGCTCGATTAATCATAATCAGAATTGTTATTGTTGTAATATTCTCTCCTCCAGATTAGCAACTAAACAATATTTCTTTTTTTAATCTAATCGTATGGTTGAAACAATAAAATAATTAATAACTTATAGACTTGTAGTGATATACAGATTTTGTTGCTTTTCTAGAAAGCAAACTATGTTTTTTTATAAATTATTTGGTTATATATACATTCGGTCTACAATGAGATACATAGTGTTACCGATTAACTTGTGTATAGTATGTACCAACTAAGGGGCCGTTATTGGTTCATTGATTTATAAATGCATATAGGATTTGAGAATCCGTATTGATTTTAAAATTAAAGACATATGGATTTTGAAATAACAAGTTTTACCCACAGATTTGAATCCTTCTATTTTTCACTTTCAAATCCATGCAAATCCATTTATTTTAAACTGTGGATTTTAAAATCCAAAAACAAATCACTAAACGAATAACATAGCATTTTAACTAATATTTATAAATCATAGAACCAATAACACATGATTTTCATAAATATTTTAAAATCAGTGATTGAATAACATATGATTTTTGTATGGATTTCCAAATCCATTAAAATACATGAACGAATAAACCTTAATTTGTTTTAGCATTTCTAATCAATATAAAGAAAACATAATCCTACACAAATTCTCTCCCAAATCTTCGATCGTATTAGGCAGACCTTCAACTGTTCATCAGTTCCCTATGAATTTGATCAAAATAGCAACAGAAAGATCATTTTATGTTTTGTAGAAAAAGAAAGGATAATCTTATATTGCCTAAGATTCTAAAGAAAATATATGTCCGATTAGTGGCCATGCTTTTCCATGTTTGAAATCGAAAATTAATTCACCACTCGTGAAAGATGTCTCTCCGAACATAGTTTCGTCTACGAATTGTGAATTCGGTTTGATAAACTTAATTGATTAGATAAACTGCTAGAATTTTACATAATACCATATTATAAATTGAGTAATGAGCTTAAGTTTTGTATTTTTTTAAGCTCTGTAATGCTCAAAAGTGAGCTTAAATTTTTTTTGTTCCTATTTAGACACACAGAATATATTAGTTAGACCAAAAAAATTAGTAATGAATTTCATAAAAATAACAGAAAAGTAGGAAGAGATAACTATTTAAATGAACGTAAGCGATACTAAGGAATAGTGATATAGACATATTAGAAAGTGTTGAAACGGTCCAAGTGTTCCCCGTAAATGTCTAATCAAAGATAAGGCATGACCCGTGCTATCAGTCACCATTTTTGTTCTTTTTTTCATTAGGTCATATTCATATATCCTCTTTTATTATTATATAATATCATTATTATTATCTTTTTAATATATTTTATGGCCCATATGTCAACTGAGCTGCATGACTGAATGAATTTTTTCTTCGAATACCTGCTACTCTGCCAGATAACAAATGATATGTATATACATCATAACAATGAAAATGATAGTAATACTTAAACAAATAAAATTGTAAACTTTGTAAAACCTGTTAAATATTTTTTGTAAATTGTGTTATATAAAACAAAATGGATAAAAATATGTTTTAGTTTTTTTTTTTTTTTTAATTATTTTTTTAGTTTTGTTTAGTCGTCGAGTTAAAATACTTCCAAACATTTAGACATTCTGAAATACATATTATATTGTCTTTTGTTACTATAAACTGTTATTATTTTTATTCTTTTATAATTTTAAGGCCCATATATTAACTGATCGTCCATAACGGAATATTATTTTGGAGTAAAAACAAAATTAAGCAAAAACCCTAGAATTAAATTACTGCAAGTTGGAGTGGGTACGTACAGGCACAGGCGCACAACACGATCGAGCAAAATGAAATGTCCCATGCAAGCCTTTAATTCCTTTAGAGTTAGTTCTTCCAAATCAAGAATAAGCTTTAATTATCAATAAATAGTAGTACCAACTAGTAGTCGTACCACGAACTTTGCAATTCGTAGGACTAACGTCTTAATCTCTTTTCTTTTCTTGCCCTTTCGTGCATTATTATGTTTTTGAAAATTATATAATTAAAGCATATAAGCATAATTGAAATTTTATCAAAATAAAATCATATACACAAAATCTCATATTTGTTTCGTATACCATTTTTTCCGTTTGGTTGTTGTGCTAACGGTCCATGATCTTATATACGTGAAAGATAAATTTGCAAGCTGGAACGTCTAAAAATTTGTGGAAATTATGCTCTAAAAAGATTCAAGTTCTAATGAGTATAAGTATATGTAATTATTTTTTGTTAAATATAAGTATATATACATTTTTAATCAATTTTATAGTAGTCTAGTGGTTAAAAGATTTATCATCGAGTTGGAAGATTATAGTGGATTGATATGTAGCTTTATATTAATTACAGCAAAGGAACCAAAGTCAATGCATGGAACAAAAAAAAACTAAAGAAGTAGTTGGGCTCCGAAATCAACAACATGATCCCGGCCCTAATCTATAGATAAATAGTTAAAGTAGCCAAGTCGTGATCCTGATTAGTCAAACTGACAATGTCATTACCATTGATTAAAACGGATCGAAGAAAGCAATTAGTATAAAAGTATTGACCGTCGCTATCGGCGACAGGCAGAGTCACAAGCCAAATAAAAGGGAACCGCGTGGTACGTACGGGCTGACGCCTAGCTGCTACGGCCATGACAATAAATTGCCCAATCACAGCAAAATCCCAACGTGGCACAGACATACGGGTCCAACATGTCTGCCCAAACTAGCCAAATATTACGTGTCAACTGTCCCCTCTTGTCCCCTGTCTCGGTCTAACCATAACAAATCAGGCCCACATTTTTCATCCACGTGGAATTAGGCTGACGTGGTTATCTCCTTCTTGCCACTATAAATACAACACCATACACGCCGAGTTTTATTCTCATCGAACACATACACAAAGTAATATTTTCACTTAATACTCAAAACCATTTTAAAATCATGACCGTTGATTCAGCTCTTCTATCTCCAATGACCTACTCACCGTCCGATAAGGACGTGAAGGCTCTTAGGTTCATTGAAGAGATGACACGTAACGTCGATTTCGTTCAAAAGAAAGTGATTAGAGAGATACTTAGTCGTAACTCGGAGACTGAGTACCTAAAACGGTTCGGTCTCAAGGGATTCACTGACAGGAAAACGTTTAAGAGCAAAGTTCCAGTGGTTACCTACGATGATCTTAAACCGGAGATTCAACGTATAGCCAATGGTGACCGGTCAAGTATCTTGTCTACTCACCCCATCACCGAGTTCCTCACAAGGTATATATATATAAAGTATCGTATTATTTATATACATTATGTTAATTTTGATATAGTTAATATTTATAATTTTGGATTAATTAATCTTTTTTTGTATCTAGCTCTGGGACATCAGCTGGTGAAAGGAAGTTGATGCCAACCATTGAAGAAGACATGGACCGACGTCAGCTTTTATACAGTCTTCTCATGCCTGTGATGAATCTGTAAGTTACATTTATTTTTTTTTATTTGCAGTTAACTTGTATCTTGTAGTAATAGCTGACGTCGTACTATAATTTAAATTCTGAAAACTAAATCTTAATATCTACAAATTTTAACGATCTATTTACTTAGTTTTAAAGATTCAACACAATTTTTTTCAAGACCTTTTTTATTTTTTGTCCAATTATTCTTTAAAATGTTATTTCATTTTATTGGCAATAATTAACTAAATTGTCTAAACTATCAGAGATATAATCCTATGGTAACTAATAATTATTTATTTTTACAGCTACGTGCCAGGATTAGACAAAGGCAAGGCTCTATATTTTTTGTTCGTGAAGTCAGAATCGAAGACTCCCGGTGGATTACCGGCACGTCCTGTGCTCACAAGTTATTACAAAAGCGAACATTTCAAGAGACGTCCTTACGACCCATACAACGTGTACACCAGCCCTAACGAAGCCATACTTTGCCCCGACTCGTCCCAAAGCATGTACACTCAGATGCTTTGTGGTCTCCTTATGCGTCAAGAAGTCCTCCGTCTTGGTGCCGTCTTCGCTTCTGGTCTCCTCCGTGCCATAGGGTTCCTCAAAACCAATTGGAAAGAACTCGCCAAAGATATCTCTACCGGAACCCTAAGTTCAAGAATCACTGATCCGGCGATTAAAGAGAGCATGTCCAAGATCTTGACTAAACCAGACCAAGAACTGGCTGATTTCATCACTTCGGTTTGTTGTCAAGACAATAATTGGGAAGGTATTATTACTAAGATTTGGCCTAACACTAAGTACCTTGACGTTATCGTTACCGGAGCAATGGCTCAGTATATACCGATGCTTGAGTTCTATAGCGGGGGCTTACCGATGGCTTGCACAATGTATGCATCGTCAGAGAGTTACTTTGGGATTAACTTAAAACCAATGTGTAAACCTTCTGAGGTTTCTTACACTATTATGCCAAACATGGCTTACTTCGAGTTTCTCCCTCTTGAAGTCCAAACCGAAAAATCTGAACTTGTGGAGCTAGCTGATGTCGAGGTCGGGAAAGAGTATGAGCTTGTAATCACAACCTATGCAGGGCTTAACCGTTATAGAGTTGGTGATATTCTTCAAGTGACTGGATTCTACAATTCCGCTCCACAGTTCAAGTTTGTGAGGAGGAAGAACGTTTTGCTTAGCATTGAGTCGGATAAAACCGATGAAGCTGAGCTCCAAAAGGCGGTTGAGAACGCATCGGTGTTACTTGGTGAGCAAGGAACGCGCGTGATTGAGTACACAAGCTACGCGAAAACGAAGACTATACCTGGTCATTATGTCATATACTGGGAGCTTCTAGTGAAGGATCAAACCAATCCTCCAAGTGACGAGGTCATGGCTCGGTGTTGCTTGGAAATGGAGGAGTCGTTGAACTCTGTGTACAGACAAAGTCGGGTTGCGGATAAGTCGATAGGACCACTCGAGATACGTGTGGTGAAGAACGGGACATTCGAGGAGCTCATGGACTATTCCATCTCAAGAGGAGCCTCTATCAATCAGTATAAGGTGCCAAGGTGTGTGAGCTTCACGCCAATCATGGAGCTGCTTGACTCAAGGGTTGTGTCTACACATTTTAGCCCAGCTTTGCCACATTGGTCACCGGAACGACGTGGTTAAGAAGATTTTGTTTTTGTTGTAGGGTTTATGAGTCGTACAATAAGTTCGGTGTACGCATGTTTACCCGAACAATGTTTAGGATTTGTAAGTCGTACAATAAGTTTAGAGAGTGAAGTAATTCTCCACTTTCTCCCTCCTTTGTCTGAATTCAAGTAATAAATAACTAAGTAACGTAATTCCGAAGAAATTTAATGTTCAGATAATACTATCTGTTTAACGATTTAGCTTTTGTCTGAATTTTTTTAGTTAAAGGTTTAAGAAATATGAAACAAATTAAACAGAAAATGGATCTTGTACTCGATACGATTTTGACTCGAGTTTGGATTTCTAACAATATGCATTTGTAATTATTAAAAAGGAATTTGAAAAGTTAAGTATACTACATGCAAAAAACCCTAATCGTATTTGTGATACTGGCAGTGAAAGGTTTAAATAAGGTATTGGGCTACAGAAAACTTAATTCATAACTGAGGAGAGCTAATGGGCCGATATTATTTTAGCCCCCCATAACCTTATAACCTGTAACTGTTCAAAACTTCAAATCATATTTTGAATACTAGAGACATCATATCTTGGTTTCAAAGTAAAATATCCTCAACTTCATCAAACCAAACTGACTACAACTCTATATCGTCAAGATAATTAAAGATTTCCAAACTTAAGTTCCACAAGTTTAATCTCATTCAATTCATCACTTCCAACACCTCACATATAATTTGAAGTTTTGAACCATCTTTATAAACGAGTCTCTTTATGAACAAAAGACGAAGATTAGTGTGTATCAATAAAGCCACCAAATTGCCATATATATGTATATTACATGTTCAATGTTGATATTATATGATGCTTCTTCCAATATCCACCTACATATGTATATATTTATCGTTAGTTTACTCGTGATAAATCCCAAATTTGTTTACCTCTGATAATTTATTTGCTTCGTCAAGCAAAGCGTAGATATGTTTCTCCAAACTTCCAAAACGCACCGTGTTCTTGTTTATCAGTAAATGGAGTTGTACGTTTTTAGAGATTCTTACCTCTTCCGCGATGAAAAGTGGAATATAAGATAGGATAATATCTTGGCGCAGCTTGGGTAATAATGTGGATTACTCTTTGAAAGTTGTGCCAGGCCATACGTGTTTTCGGCTTTTCGCTTTTGTGATCGGGTGCCATCCATTCTAAATGAAACTCACTACATATTGTATTAATTCAAAAAGGAATTACTTAAAATGTCCCATAAAAATAGAAAAAGATATAATTATTTCGGACATGTTTAAAAATATAAACAAAATTATTTAATATTTTGAGAGAAAAATTAATGTATGTTAGTATTATTCCTTTTAAAAAAGTAATTACGAGAAAATAACATAATTTTTAAATATGACGAAAGTTTCAGAGTATTACATACAGAGTCGTCTGTCGTGATCTTGTTTAATATGAACAAAATATGTTCATCGAATATCGTACATACATAATCATTCGTCGTAAATTTCAATAATACAGAAAAAAAATACATGGTAAAATCATTGTTTGTAGAAGGTACTCATCATAATTACATATGTTATACATAATTTTTCATCATATATTTTTAATGATTATGTAACTGATGTAAGATTCAACAAGAGGTAAGCAAGACATAAACAATCCCAGTCACAAAATTTAGTGAAGAATTTTTTTGCCAAGAAGAAAAAAAAAAACAAGATTTGACAAAAGGAAAAAAAGAAAGAGAATCTTGGAGGTGAGAAACGTGTACCCACGAGCCAACTACGTATCTTTAATCTCCATTCTCTACTGGTCAGTGGACCATTTTTTCGCATGATACACGCCATCTCGTTTTGATTTGGTTTTTAATATATAAGCTTTTTGATTTTGATATACTTGTACGAGGAAAACAAACTCCGAAATAATTATTTATGCTTTCACGCGATCATAAATGTAAATATAAATTCAGATATGGATATTTTTGGTGCCCGATTATACATCGATTCCATAACTAAAATTTCTGTCTGTATCAAAAATTTATTAGATGGTTTTTTTTTTTTTGCATTATGCTCATAATTGAATATTTTAATTAAAAAAATTTTGTATTAGTTTTTGGTTTTAGATTTTAAAAATCTTATTTTTCATCCAAGATTTTCTAAAAGTGTTTTTTTCTAAAAAAAAATATGATAACTGGTTTTTGAAAACCATTTTAAGATTTTTTTAAAAAGTTAAAAACCATTTTATTTGAATTTTTTCATTTTTAACTAGATATTTTTTTTTTCAAAATGCAAAAACCAAAATCTAAAAACCAAAAACTATAATCTAAAAACTATTTAAATACTAGTATTTTATTTTATTTTGCATATTTTCAATAAACTTGACCCTATATAAGCTATGCCATGATTCCAAGCTCTGTGAATCAAACTCCAATCTAATATAAAAATTAACCGTGGTTTAACCATTAGATCAAAAGGACTTCCACACAATGTTTAGTCAAAAATAAAAAGAAATTTTTTTTTTCAAAATTTGTCAACTTAGATAACTAAATTTAAAAATGGAAAAACAAATTAGAGTACTTACAAATAAATGAATTAAACATAATACACATCCAAAAAAAAAAAAAAACTGAATTAGAAAAAGAAAACATCTCAAAATTCCTTTTCCACAGGCATTTACACATCAAATTCCATTTCTGTATTTATGAATAATTATCTAAAACAACCTCAACCAAATAAAACCTCCTTGCATAATTATTGATTTTGATTTTGATTCCCTCAAAATTATCGAAGATTGTGTTTACAATTTATTATTATCTGTTACTCACCCCTATAAAAAGCAATAGTAACAAGTTAAAGCCTTAAACACACAAAAAACCGAAACTGAAACAGAGAATAATCTCAAAAAATGTCACAACAGGAGACCAATCGACCACTTCTAATCAACTCGGAAGAAGAAGAAACAGCGTACGATGAAACAGAGAAAGTACACATCGTGCGTAACGAAGAAGAACAAGAAGATCTTGAACACGGCGTAGGATGCGGCGGAGCGCCGGCGTTTTCATGGAAGAAACTATGGTTATTCACAGGACCTGGATTTCTAATGAGCATTGCTTTTTTAGATCCTGGGAATTTAGAAGGAGATCTTCAATCTGGTGCAGTTGCTGGTTACTCGTTGTTATGGTTACTTATGTGGGCAACAGCAATGGGTTTATTGGTTCAGCTTTTATCAGCTAGGCTTGGTGTTGCTACTGGTCGTCACTTGGCTGAGCTTTGTCGTGATGAGTATCCGTATTGGGCGAGAATGGTTTTGTGGGTTATGGCTGAATTGGCTTTGATTGGATCTGATATTCAAGAAGTTATTGGTAGTGCTATTGCTATTAAGATTTTGAGTAATGGGATTTTGCCTCTTTGGGCTGGTGTTGTTATCACCGCTCTTGATTGGTAAATTATTCACTAATTCTTCATCTTTTTGATTCTTGATTTCGTGTTAATTGAGTATTAGTTATGTTTAATTGTTCCAATAATCTCATCTTTAGACATGAAATTTTTTGTTGTTGTGTGTCTCTTTGTGTCATTGATTCCTTTGTGTGAGTTTTTTTTTTTTTTTTTGTCTTTTTGTTTGTGGTTCTAATTGCAGTTTAGCTAATCTAAACTATGGATTGTTGGAGTTTTTGTGTTAATTGATCATTAGCTATGTTTAATTTCATCTTCTAGATATGAGTTTTTGTCACTATGTGTTTCTATTGGTCATTGGTTCATGTATGTGTCTTGGCCACAGTTTTAGTCTTTGTGTTACTATGGATTGTTCGAATTTTGTGTTAATGGACCATCCTTACACATGAAGTTTTGTCACTGTGTTTCTCTCAATCATTGGTTCATGTGTGTGTTTTGGTCTTTTTGTTGGAATCAGGGCACTTTGAGGCAGTGTTTGTGGTCCTAATTGGCATTTTAGCTAATGAATCATATGTGTTAAGCCACAGTTTCGTCTTTTTGTTTGAAGTTCTAATCGTGATTAAGCTAATCTAATCTATGGATTGTTTCGAATTATTTTGTGTTAATTGACCATTAGCTATGTTACTTTCTTCCGGAGTTTCATCTTTAGACATGAGTGTTTTTTTGTGTGTCTGTTCGGATCATTAATTCATGTGTGTGTGTTTTGGTTACAGTTTCGTCTTCTTGTTTCTTGAGAACTATGGAATAAGGAAGCTTGAGGCAGTGTTTGCGGTTTTAATCGCAACAATGGCAGTCTCATTTGCTTGGATGTTTGGTCAAGCTAAGCCAAGTGGCTCTGAGCTTCTCATTGGTTAGTCTTTCTTTGTTCTCTTTATCCAATTTCTTGTTTAGAACTCAGTTTTAAGTTTCTAAAGAAGTGAGCTCTCTCTTCTTGCAGGGATATTGGTACCGAAACTAAGTTCAAGAACGATACAAAAAGCAGTTGGAGTTGTGGGTTGCATTATAATGCCACACAATGTGTTTCTTCACTCAGCTCTTGTTCAATCGAGAGAAGTTGACAAACGACAGAAATACCGAGTCCAAGAAGCGCTAAACTACTACACAATCGAATCCACGATTGCTCTATTTGTCTCCTTTATGATCAATCTCTTTGTCACGACGGTTTTCGCTAAAGGGTTTTACAATACTGATCTTGCTGATAGCATTGGTTTGGTAAACGCGGGACAGTATCTTCAGGACAAATATGGAGGCGGTGTGTTCCCGATACTTTACATTTGGGCAATCGGGTTATTAGCTGCTGGCCAAAGCAGTACCATCACTGGTACCTACGCGGGACAGTTTATTATGGGCGGGTTTCTTAACTTCAAAATGAAGAAATGGTTGAGAGCTTTGATCACTCGTAGCTGTGCAATCATTCCAACTATTATCGTCGCGCTTGTGTTTGATTCATCGGAAGCTACACTCGATGTCTTAAACGGGTGGCTTAACGTGCTTCAATCCATTCAAATCCCCTTTGCACTCATTCCATTACTCTGTTTGGTCTCCAAGGAACAACTCATGGGTAGCTTCAAAATCGGTCCTTTGTACCAGGTTTGTTCGATTTCTTTCAAACCTTCTTCACTACATTCGTTAAAGAATAAAGATCCCTCTTGTAAGCTCGATATCACGTTTTTGCGCAGACAATCGCGTGGCTCGTTGCTGCCCTCGTGATAATGATAAACGGTTATCTTTTGTTGGAGTTCTTCTCTTCTGAGGTTAGTGGCATAGTCTATACCGGTTTGGTGACTTTGTTTACAGCTTCATATGGTGCATTCATATTCTACCTCATTGCTCGTGGCATCACTTTCACACCGTGGCGATTCAAAGCAGAGTCTAGTCGTTAAAGAAATGGACCAAACAAACAAATTAATGTATTAGCTATGTCTTTTGATCCTTAGGAGAATGAGTTTTACCTTTCTCTTTTTGTATTATATGTATTGTTGTTATAAAAGCAGCTCTTGTTTTGTTTGAAGAAGGCTCTTCTATGTATCAGTAGATAGAGAATTTTAATAAGATCTGTTAAACAATATGAAGTTCCTAAAAAGAAGACAAGAAAAAGAGACTTGGATAGATTGGTGTTAAAATTACAAGTCACATGTAGCTTGTTATATAGAAGCTAAACTTGGAACATAATTTAGAAGAAGCGAGCAACGTGATTTACGTGTTGAATTCCCACCACATGGACTTGCATGTAAGTACTGATTGCAACACAACACAAGTTTGTTCTGCTCGTTGGCCAAGAAACTCACCCCACCGAAAATGTCATAATCTCTTATACCACTGGCGTTCAATTTTAAGAAGCTCCAGGACAAGGCTGATCCGGTACTAATTGTTGTCACCCATACATGTACATGAGTTGAATAATTAACACACAGACAAAGTTGATCTTCTCTAGCCGCTAATAAAACCTCAACCGAAAGATGATATTGATAAGGAAGATGCAGCCTTCGAAATCTCTCTGTTGAAAAATCAAAACTTAGTATGAATCCATGATTTGCATCCACTCTATCAAAAGCAACCAAATAAGTATTTCCTTTTACAGACACGCCGCGACGATGACTTGATTGTAAGTACCAATCGGAAGTCACACCAAGAACCCTCCAAGAATGAGTGGTGAAGTCATAGATTTCGTACTCATTGTAGGTAGGGAGACGATGAAGTTTACGATCCACCCTCAAGATTTTGTACTCCTTGCATGAGGATTTGTTGTCGTAACCAAGAGCATAAAATTCATTGTAGTAGTTGTTTCTAGGTTTAATCCACTTGGTTTCTCCTGAACATGGATTCCAAACCACGAGTCTATTGTCCATGGTGGCGCATAGCAATAAGCCGTCACAGTGAAAGATGCTACGTATATTGACGTGTGACAAGTTTGAAAAGGGATCTTTAAGGTAGAATTGAGTTGCTACCTTAACATAAGGAATAACGTTGTTGTTGTGAATTCCATGGAGATTGACGACACTGGTTAAGTAAACCTTAGAATCAACCAACATGATAATTAGAGACTCTTTTGGTGAATTAGCAGAGTGTATCTTAGCTAATCCCCTAGATTTCAATAAAGAGTTCCATCGTTTCGAAGTTGAACGCAATTGTGCCAAAGATCTAGCAGGAACCCTAGAGAGTATCTCCTCTATCAAATCCTCCGGGAGGTCTCTTATCTGCATAGCTACTGTGATTTGAATAACTTCACAAATCAAAATCAATATATAATCAGAGAGCAAGCGATGAAGAGCAAGTCAAGCCAAGCTACAAGCGAGAAAGACCTAATCCTCAATAATATTTAGGTTTTTTTCTATTTAACAAAACTGACCCAAGAAAGACAATTTACTATTTTTTCATTGCTTACGAGCATCTCCAACAATAGATGCCCCAATTTAGTTCTAAAACAATTTTTTAATTAAAAAAATAAAAAATAAAAACTTTAGATACTTGTTAAATTTTGACTGTCCAATGGTGTAAGAGGTAACAGTTCTAAAATTTAAGAGAGAGAGAGAGAGAGCATTAATGTCTTCTTTTTATTTTGTCCAATCCACAACTGACAAGTATTTTGGATATGGTATCCAAAACTTCTAAAAACTTCTAATTTTAGAACTACTTCTAACTTGTTTTTGTGTTTTTGATTTAATTTTGGGCTTTAAATGCTTAGATATTAGAGTTAGAACTCTCTTAATGTGGTATCTAAATATGGTATCCAAAACATTAAACCATCAAAATTAAATGAAAAAGAAAAAAAAAATAGAATTGCATCTATCTTTAGAAGTTTTTGGACACAACTCTAAAAAACATGTGTCTATGAATAGATATGGGTTCTAAATTATTTTTTTCCCACTTAGAACACCATCTGGTGTTTGGGCGATACCAATGCTCTAAGAGACAAAGTGGGCTCTATATTAGTTTTGATTTTTTTTAATTAAAAAAATTATTTAGAATTCAAATTGAGTATCTATTGTTGGAGATGGTCTTAGATATGCTGTTGGAGATGGTCTAATATTTTGGAAAAGTTCTTAAAACACCCTATAGTTTCAAAAGACTTGACAAAATATGTGAGTCAACTCAACTATGATCAATCGATCATCTGCTCCAAGATGAGATATTGCAGCGCGATCGAATACTTGGCGCTTTTCTCCGATGTAC
>OVAQ01000930.1:0-22876 GCA_900406345.1 Erysimum cheiri | reverse complement strand
GATTACCCTTTTATAAAAAAGAGTATACTAGATGAACCCCCACTGAGGCGTGTTTGATAGGTTTTCTTTCAGTAGACTTGGACACTTGGTACTAAAACTCAACTGGTTTTGACCTATTGAAGTAAGTACTATTATTGATAACGAATCATTAGGAATATGAAATTCTCTTCACTACTCGTAGTTCGACTTTTTTAATTTGGTCAACCAAACCAAACCAAACACAAAAATATTGCAAGAATTGTTTTTGGTTATTAAAATATGTGAATGGCTAGATGGGCCGTTGTGAGAAAAGGATTATCTCTGACTTTGATTGTGCCTTTAATACTTCAAAGGCCCCAACTGAATTAAATTTATGTGTAACTTTGATATGACAAATAACCAAGGCCCATCAAGATTTTACAATTTGACATGGCATTTAAACAATTTATTAACGTTATTCTGAAAATAAATATAGATATAGTATCACATCTTTCAATAACTTATATATGGATATGATTTACATTGCACAGTTCTCCCTTGCCAATCTTTAATTATACAAGTTTATAGTCGAGCTTATTTGCCCAAATATCAAGAAATTTGAGAATGCCAATTAGTGCCATCTTCATTAGACAGTAGACACCATTTGCATTCATTTTGTACATTTAGTCATTTTAGAATATCAATTAGAGTATTCCAAGTTTCCAACTTTACTTGTTCTCATCATAAATAATACTTGTCCAATTAATTCCCATAAGCTATATTTGGTGTAACTGAATTAAAAGGGAACTCACAAATATAATCTGTAAATAAAAAATCCAAAAGACAATAACTACTACATAAGGATATATAATACGATCAAACAAAAACTTCGATTTTTTAAAAAAAGTGAATGCGTCAGTCATCAGAATATTGTCCACAAGGATAATTAATTATCCAATCGGATCAAAGTGAAGAAATATGAAATTTGATATTCGTCATACGCATTTTCCCATTCAAGTAAAATTCTCAAAACCATAAAAAGTTTAAAGAGTTAAAAAAACCGAAGATGTGGACGAGCAACAATCAGATCGTAAACCAAAACAAAGAACGATTGAAACGATATCTCGGCCAGATCGATTTCCCTCGCCGGTTCAATAAGGACTCAGAGACACCGGTACTCTCTCTTGCCCGATTTTAAGAACCCCAAGGTTTTTCACGTATCAAACCAAAAGATTTATAATTCAGAAATCGAAATTCGGTAAACAAAAGTGAGAGATTTATAAATAAAAGATAAAAAACCAAAAGATTCATTGACTATCTGCCGCTAAAACCTAATTTCCGTATTGAGGATAGAAATAAATTTAGTCTGCAGAGAGGTATTTATATTATGATACAGAGTGTTGCCCTAGAAACTCTCGAATACAATGTTATTATTTTGGGCCTTTGGGCCGTATATAGAAGTAGTCTCACAACTTATATAACCCTCCAGCTTATTTGAAAGATTTGTTTCATGGAAATGTAAACACTTTTGTGTAATGGGCCAAAGTTTATGATCTCTTAACTACTGGGAGAGATTTATTCACTTTTTATTTTCCAAGCTTTGTGTATGTTATAAACTTAAATATATTAACCATTTAAATAACGACTTTTGGTTGTCATATCATTAAGATTGTTTTGTAGTTAGAACCCACACAAATTATTGCATAAATAATCACTCCCACGCTTAAACACACCAGATTTATCACTTACTTCTTGATTTTGCTAACATTAACCCCAATCCTTAAGAATCTTTTATTACCACACCGTATCAAACCCATCTTTTTGTTATCTTTGTAGCCTTCATAGAAAATCCCACATCCATTTAGAATGTCTCAACGGCTGCCGCCGGATTTAAATCCGCGGCAGCTGCAGCACTCTTCATCGCCTCAAACCGTGGCTCCTTGGCCTGAAACTTGAGTCCGGCATAGAGTTTCATGTAGTCGTCAAACACAAAGCTCGGATATTTTGAGTCTTTACCCACAAGAGATGTTGCCGGAGAGATCTCGGCATCGCTTCCGGGGTTGTAGAAGGACGCGATAGACATCCTGTTTCCTTCTTTTTGGGTCATCACACGGTGCATTACACTCTTGTACTTCCCGTTTGTTATCACCTACGCACATTTTGATGAGACTGATAAGGGTTTTGGTTATAACGTATATTGCTTCCCAAATTATCATTAACCGGGATTAAACCAACAAAAATAACCGGATGATAATTGTACCTCAAGTTGGTCACCAAGGTTGATGACAATGGAATGCTTGAGAGGAGGAACATCAACCCAATCACCATCTTTGAGAAGCTGAAGACCACTGACCTTATCATCTTGAAATAGCAAAATGAGGCCTCCAGCATCTGTGTGAGCCCTAAGCCCTTTGATCATCTCCGGTTTAGGACATGGTGGATAGTTGCTAACCTTTGTCCCAAAAGTTGGACCCTTTGTACCATGAAACACCTTCTTCAAGTACCCTTTCTCCAACTTAAGATTCTCACACAACAAATCCAATAGCTCTTCTGCTAGATTCTCCAACCTCTTCCCAAAATCCTTCATCGCCGTTCTGTTAAGAGAGACATGGAAAACAAATCAATTAATGGTTTAAATATTTAAGAGTGTGAGGTGTGCTTTAAGGCTGAGTCATTATTTGTGTGTGTACCGGTATTCATTTGACATATCAGGGACGTCGTAGAGATTAGATTGAGGGAGATGACGGAGGTAGAAAGTGCTTTCCCAATCGACATCTTCGACTTCGGTCTCAAGGGTATCTAAACCTTTGGATCGAAGCATTTCTTTGAACTTTTGTTCCATATGTTTCTTGTAGTGTTCCTTTGTCATCCTCTCAATCTTCTCCATTAGATCATATGGTAGTCCATGGTTCAGCAGCTGAAAATACAAAACTTTTGAATTAATACGTTCCACTTTTCAAAAAAAAAAATGAAAGGTAAAAATGGTTTGAAATATTGTTTCATAACAATAATAAAACATAATAATAAGTTTTATATATATGATACCAAAGGAGTTCTAACAAAGAACATTCAATCTTGATCAAATCAAGATTTGAAATTCTGATTAAAAAAAGAACAAGAGAAGAGAGACAAGACCTCAAAGAAGCCCCAGTTTTGACAAGCATCGTCGACCAAAGCCATGGTTTGGTCTCTCTCTTCACCATTGAGCTTAGACAAGTCTATAACTGGGAACTTGATGTTCTTCTCCATCTCTCTATCTGTAATTAAACTCTCTGTTTCAACTGGCAACTTAATGATTTTGATCTTTGATGATGCTAAATGTGTGAGTTAAGGGGTTGAGAGAGGGTCGCTATTTATAGGCGTAATAAAGAAAACAAATATCTCATTTGTTAAAAATAAAAAATATGTAAAGCGATAGATAAGTATCATAGAGTCATAAGATTATATAATTGTGTCATTCAGAATAAAGTTGGTAAATATAAAATTTCATTTCTTATGAAAAGGAGTTTGTGGAAGTTGTATATGATTGTGTGCATTGTGCAACATAATTGGTGGGAGCCTACTCTCCTGCTTTTGAGATAGGATAAAATTTTGTGTTTTCCATTTGTATCTCTAATTGTGCAATTCTATTGCTTATTTCTTTCTTGCTTTTCTAAAAACACGAAAGATTGTTTATAAGGTTCGTATAAGTAAGAGACAGACTCGAAGACTTTCTATCTGCTGGTGCTTTGTGGAGTCATTATATGTAAAAGAAAGGCGAGGCATGATGTGTAATATATGATCGATCCCGAAAAATAACAAAATATTGTTTGGATTATCTAGTTGTTAATGTATAATCCTTTTTGAACCACTATGGTTAGAGAATGAGCAAGTCATTGTAAATTATTTGTAATATGCGTAAAATAAATATAAAATTGTTTGTAGTAACTTGCAATACATTAATTTCTGTATTTTGCATAATAGCAAGTTGAGGAGACAAAATTCCATGTCGAGTAATTTTTTGGATATTTTATATTGTAGATGGTAAAATATCAAAAGGGTAACATCTTATTATTGAATTATGTTAGCTATCTCCATCAAGAATATTTTATATAAGATCAACTCTAAACCGATATATATATTCACGACCAACAGTTTGCATCTTCGAGTTGCATGCATGATATCTGTTACTTTCTCGTTATTATGGATGTTCGTAAGTAGGTCTAGATTTTTTTTTTTTGATAACCGTGGGGATCTTAAAGGTTTTCTAGGCCCAAAGACTAATCTCACGAGGCCCACAAGAAATTCACGTTGTCTTACCACTTAAGGCGTCTCCGGGTGGCCAAGTAGGTCTAGATAACAATTAAAAATATTCTTTTTCTATAAGAATTTTATGAGAATGAAATGATGCTTTTTTTTTTTTTTTAACTTGACTGAAAATATGCTGTATGATGATGTTGTTTTTATTTTGCATCATAAAAGTTGTGGAAATAACAAAACATAAAATCGAAGTTATCAATAACTTTGCAGAAACGCTAAATCAGCTTTATTATCTAGTTCATGGATTACCAACCATACCCTAAACTAAATGATTTTGGTCCTACCAAATTATAAGTAAACTTTGTTACTTTTGGAAAGAAAGTAGATAAACCTGAATTTTTCTGTCAAACTTTATCATTATGAGGTTGCTTCTTCGATAATACCGGTTGGCCTTGGCCAGCTAACTACAACAGGTTATCTTTGGATTCGTCCATAATAGGGAAAAAAGATTCCTCATTGTAGTTTTAACAAATCAATAAATAATTTAATCAGATATGTTTGGTAAAAAGTATATATACATATATATACTATATATAATTTAATTAAAGTTATAGAATATTCCCGAACTCACTAAGTAGTGAAAATAAAATAAAATAAGATTGAAATGATAGTACTTTCTCTTTATGTAAGAAAAATAACACAAGATGTGATTAATTAATTCCAAGTTGTAATAGTTGAGGTTGTAGTACTCCGTGCCAAAAAATATCTTGTAGTATCAACACAATTAGGAAACAACTCCATCATTATCGTTCTCGTATCTTCTGCAATACATTAATTGACGAAAAAATCAGAAAGAAAGAATTCGGTCGGTGGCTTCTGCCTACTTTTCCTTTGGTATCTTAGCCCCTATTACTTGTTTTATCAATTTGAATATAAATTTTCTCAAGTTTTAGTTTACAAAGTATCTATATCCAAATCCGTAGTTATAACTAATTATTTTAGACATTATGAACTACACGTTGCAATGTTTTAGTTCTTAATCAAATTTATACCATCCATCATCTTACAATTATGCCTTGTAATAGTCTCTTATATTTACATGTTAAAAAAAAAATCATCAATAAAAGAAATTGAATTTTATGGACTTATTAACTTCATAGATATTTCATTTTGAACATAGAGATATACATGATGTTGAACCGTGGAAAAAACTAATATCTCTTATAGATGAATTTGTTCCTACTAAAGCGAGCTTCGTAAATTAGTAACCATCAAATAGAACACAAAATAGATGAAAATCTTTCATTTTTATTGATTATATAGATAGTAAATTTGAAATCGTCTAATCTGAATTCATGTAATGGTTAATTTTGACTTAAGAAACTTCTACAGAAATAATTGTAGTTTACAAAATTGCCTTTACAGCTAAGTGAAACATTTTTAGAAGCAAACACATAGATTGAGGAGGTGAGCCAGTTGACGCTAGTCTTCTTCTTATTGTTTTTCCATGTCTTGGTTGAATTTTTGGTGAAAGTGATAAACTTTTAAAATCACATTTCTTTATTGGTCAAAAACTTTATGAAATTTACATACGCACTTTCCTTAATACTTTAACACTATAATAAAGTATACAGTATATCGTACTTGGTTAATCGTGTTTGCTTATCTACGCATGTGTGCTCGTCGTATGAATCATGCTGCATAAAACTTAAAGGCTCAAAAAGCCCATAAATTACATTGGGCCTTAAGTTACGAACATCATAGACCATGCCGCTTACACAATAGAGTAATAAACACCTAAAATGCCCTTTGCCTTGTAGGATGAGTCAATTAATTTAATGCATTGACTAATATACCCTTGGGTCAGACTATATATTCACACCAACCCCAAAGCGGAGACCTCGAAGTGAACTCCATTGACGCTCAACACTCAAGGAGGGAAGGAAAAGTTAGGTTCGAAAAGAAGCAAGTGAGTTAGGTGAAAATTTTAAAAAAATCTTAGCAATGGCTCCTGCGCTTGCCGTTACCCGAGATCTCGCCGCCGGATCTCCGGAAAATGCTCCGGCGAAAGGACGTGCTTCGGTTTACAGTGAAGTTCAATCGAGCCGTATTAGCAACGCTCTTCCTTTGCCTTCTGTACTTAGAGGAGCTTTCAAAATCGTTGAAGGTCCCGCTAGTTCCGCCGCCGGGAATCCAGGTGAGGGAGATTGAGTTTTTCTTTTCGTCTGATCTGATGATTTTTTATTTCGATTGGATTTTGTTTTTATTTCGTCTTGATCTAGATCTTGTTAGTTAGTTTGATGAGAAAATTGAGGAGCTGGATGATTCGTTTGATTGTGATTTTACTTAAGTATGTGTTGGCTCTCGAGGAGTGTGAGAATTCTCTTACAGATCTGTGGTTTTATAGACTTGTAAGAGTTGTGGAGAATTTAGTGTTTGCTTTTATATGATTGCAGAGGAGATAGCGAAGTTGTTTCCGGGTCTATATGGTCAGCCATCTGTATCAGTGGTTCCAGATCAGAGTGCACCTTCATCAGCACAGAAACTGAAGATCGGTGTTGTTTTGTCTGGTGGTCAGGCACCTGGTGGGCACAATGTTATATCTGGACTATTTGGTAAGGGTTTTATTTTATTGTCAAATGATGGTTTTTGTAGAATTCTAGCTGACATTGTCCACTCTTGATTTGTAATTTTGTTTTCGGCATTAGATTACCTGCAAGAGCGTGCGAAAGGAAGCACATTTTACGGATTCAAGGGTGGTCCAGCTGGTATCATGAAATGCAAATATGTTGAGTTGGATGCTGAATATATTCTGCCTTACAGAAACCAGGTATTTTTATGGATCCTTGCCACAAGCTTTGTGATTGATTTGGGATTTTAGTATTACATCATCATTTTCAACTTAATTCAAATTAAAAGAAATCAACATTTACACCATGATGATCCATATCTTGTGGAGCATTAGTCATCAGTTGAATATTCTCATCTTTCATGTCGATGTGGTTATAATTCTCGTTCGGTCTCAACAGGGTGGTTTTGACATGATCTGCAGTGGAAGAGACAAGATTGAAACACCTGACCAGGTTGAATATTTTTTGTGGGTTTAAAGAGATTTATTACTGCTTCCAAAGCCTCTATTGTATGCTAAATGGCTCACATGTGCAGTTTAAACAAGCTGAAGAAACAGCAAAGAAACTCGATTTGGATGGATTGGTGGTTATTGGTGGAGATGACTCCAACACCAATGCTTGCCTCCTTGCTGAAAACTTCAGGTAAAACTGGCAGTTTAATCTTCTTATGTCTGTTGTTGAAGCCTATTTATCTTAGTCTAAAATTGTTGTTCTTGAAGATCCATGTGAAAGCAATCTTTAATGCTTTGCTGATTCAGCAATTGACTTATTTTTTTACATGAATAATTAGGAGTAAGAACTTGAAAACCCGAGTCATTGGGTGCCCCAAGACTATTGATGGTGATTTGAAATGCAAAGAGGTTCCTACTAGTTTTGGGTTCGACACAGCTTGCAAGGTGAAATTCCGTTTTGATCAATTTTTGTCTGGATTTTCCTTGCTTTCCCTACACTAATTGTTACATATCTAATCGTATGCTGTTGATGTTTCAAAAATATAATTGTTTGTTCCTAACCAGGAGAAACATGTTGAAAGAAGCCTATAAAAACATTTTATTGCTTATGCAGATTTACTCTGAAATGATTGGAAATGTCATGATTGATGCAAGGTCAACTGGAAAGTACTATCATTGTAAGTAATTGGTTAAAGAGAAATTCTTCAAGTTGCATAATATCTGTCGTGCCCTATTTGTTTACTGATGCTTGCAATGTTGTATCACATTTTCATTGCAGTTGTACGACTTATGGGTCGTGCTGCTTCCCACATTACGCTTGAGTGTGCTTTACAAACTCACCCAAACATAACAATTATTGGAGAAGAGGTACGTTCTTCTTTGACCTCAAATTACCCTAAAGATATTTGAGTCTTAAAAGATGATAGAATTAGACTGCATATCAGATTCATTTTGGTTATACTTTTCCATTAAAGCAAATAATCTATTTCAATATAGGGTTATTAATTCAGAGAGACCTAACTAATCTATTTCAATAGTCTATCTTTACTCAGCTTTGACATGGAAATACTCTTTTGCAGGTGTCTGCCCAGAAGCAGACTTTGAAGAATGTCACAGACTACATGGTAGATGTTATCTGCAAACGTGCTGAACTTGGTTACAACTACGGTGTCATACTGATTCCAGAAGGTTTGATCGACTTTATTCCTGAGGTGCGTTTTCGTTTAAAAAAATAGAGTTTACTACTTTCAAACCGATTAATATGATTGTTCCTCTTTACTGATGATTACTATTATTTTTTTACTTCGCAGGTCCAAGAGCTGATTGCAGAACTGAATGAAATTCTGGCAAATGAGGTTGTCGATGAAAATGGGCTGTGGAAGAAGAAGCTCACCGAGCAATCCCTGAAGCTGTTTGATCTTCTGCCTGAAGCAATTCAGGAACAGCTGATGCTTGAGAGGGACCCACACGGAAATGTCCAGGTAATTGATCATAGTCCTCTCGCCTCAAATTAAATTTCCATCACAACACATCTTCATCCCTCATGTCTTATCAGTAATATCATGTTCCTCGTCTCGATAGGTGGCCAAGATTGAGACTGAGAAGATGCTTATTCAAATGGTTGAAACTGAATTGGAGAAAAGAAAGCAAGCTGGTGCATACAAGGGACAATTCATGGGGCAGTCTCATTTCTTCGGGTACTTTCTCTCATTTTGTTCTTTCGATGAACCAAATCCCTATGTATGGCTTGCATAATACATTGCTTATTTATCGATGTGAAGAAACAAGCTTGATTTTATTGTTTTTACGATATGTATACAGGTATGAAGGAAGATGCGGCTTGCCTACAAATTTTGATTCCACATACTGTTATGCACTCGGTTATGGCGCTGGAGTACTCCTCAACAGTGGGAAGTCCGGACTAATTTCTTCGGTTTGTACTCCACCATTTCCACTCAAATCTGTCTTCCCTCTGTTGATCTGATCATAATATCCTTTGGTAAACTAGTTTGTGCTTAGAATAAGATGCGTAACTTATTGATGCAGGTCGGGAACTTGGCTGCTCCTGTCGAAGAATGGACTGTAGGTGGGACTGCTCTCACAGCCTTGATGGATGTCGAGAGGAGACACGGTACAGAAATAAATACTAAAGCTTAACTAAAACACATTTGAATCTAGATATTAAAAAATCCGAGTTTCAACTTGCAGGTAAGTTTAAGCCTGTGATCAAGAAAGCAATGGTGGAACTTGAAGGTGACCTTTGGATACCCTTCTCTTCTAATAGTCGTTGATGTCGTGGTTAAATGGTCTTAACTGAGTGATTTTTTGGAATCTGCAGGTGCACCTTTCAAGAAATTTGCGTCACAGCGTGAGGAATGGGCATTGAACAACCGATACATCAGCCCAGGTTCGTTGCCATTTTTTTAAATTTTTTTTTTTTTTTTTTTTGGTTATACACAAAACATCTGTTGTTTCGAATTCTTATCCCTTTGGGGAAATGTTATCGACTCGCAGGTCCGATCCAATTCACTGGACCTGGTTCAGACGCGCTCAGCCACACTCTACTTCTTGAACTCGGGGCTCAATAGTCTCTCGACTAACCACCATTCCCTTGCTTATCTGCCTTCCTTGGAATTTCGCATTCGGTCTTGTTTTGTTTTGAATCATACGTCTCCGTACCTTTTTCCGGTTGAGTTTCTTTCTCTCGTGTTTCTTCAACATATAAGATAATTATAATATGCACGTCTAAATTTAATATAAAAGCTCTAAAATCGAAGTCTACAAAGTTCTTTGAGGTTCTGTTTTTTTATTTTTGATTCTATTATGAAAATCTTAAGCTACTAAAATGAGACAATAACTTTAGTATAAAACCGACTTAATGCAGGTAGGCTCTAGAGATACATCAAGGTCCCATACACTAATTAACTCATTTTCAAATAAAATTATACTGGTAGATTGCTTTGTTAACGGGTCTATTAGATTTGCTATTTGGAAAGCAAAATAACACATAACTTTACATGTATGATAAAATGTTCATAGATCCTAAACTAGCAAGTGAAATAATTTTTCAAGTGTGCATGGCATTGGTTGGAATGTTAAATGGTGATAAATTATAAATTATAAAGAACGTGTATTAAAGAAATTAAAGATTCTATAAAAAGAATTCAAAAACACTACTATAATCTATAAGGTTGTTTCTGTTAGTGAACTGTAGGACGAAAGCCTGAATATTTTACAACATGCATGGGTCTAAAATTAAACTAGAGACTAAACGTAATGATGTTCGAAGTTTCGAACGAAGAAAATAAAGACACTGAAAATCAGACAATCTCTCTCTGTCACCATCTTCGTTAAATTCGGCAAAGCTTTCGCTTTCTTATTTATGGCAATTTCTTTCATCCTTCAGTTTAATATCTCTCTCTCCCCTTTCGTGGATTCGACACAGAGAGGAGAGAGAGAGAGAAAGAGGCCAAGAAAAGGATACTTTTGTTGATCATGGGACAAGAGAGACTTGACGACGAAGAGAGACCCGAGTCACGAGATCTACACGTCTACGAAGTTCGACCGCCTTATTCGCCGCGTCTAGGCCCGACCCTGTTCTCTGAATTTGCCGGAGACCTGAATCCGAAACAAACGATTAAACGATGGAAGAGGAAGAGAATCCAAGCTTGTAACGAGAGAAGAACGGCTCAAACAGCCATTGGCGTTATCACGATTTTGGTTTTCTTTTGCCTCGTTAATTGGTTCATGCTCTCTCGCCTTCACGAAGGTCGGGCCTGGCTTCGAAGAGGACTCCCTAAAAACCCGAACCCGAACCCGAAACTGGTTTCTTCACAGGTCAATGATCGTAATCTCGATTGACATGTTTCCTTAATTGCTTAGGTTTCTTGCGTTACACTCATGCGAAGGAAAAAAAAAGATTTTTGCTTTTATTCTCCAACAAAAGAAAAATAGAGGAGATAAGGTAGAAAAATAATCTACATGCTCAATGTGTCCGCATAATTGAATTATGGTAGTAAACTAGTAATGACTCTGTGAAGAGTTGTGTTTTTTTGTTTGTGCTTGAAAGTTTCATTTGATCTAAACTTTTTTTGTTGTGTAAATCAGAATGAAGAGCGTAAAAAGTTTGAAAATCCAAAGAGGAAATATAACGGAACATATGGTAGGATGTTGAGTTTGGCAGCTCAAGCTTTGGCAGAGGTAAATATATTCTTCAAAAACCAATCTGTAACATTTTTGTGTCACTACTGCGATTTCTAAAGCGTGGTAACGGTTATTGTAATGGTGTTTGATTTTTGAGCAGAACAAACTTGAGCCAAAAGAGTTATGGCAGGAGCCAAGGGAACAAGCTTCGGCGTGGAAGCCATGTGCCGATCAACGTTCTTGGACTCCTGATGGTCTCATTCTCTCTCCCTCTCTCTTTAAAATTGGGTTAAAGATTGTATCCTATGGAGTTCATTTTTCATGATTTTTAGATGGCAAAAATGGATATATTATGGTAACTGCTAACGGAGGGATTAATCAACAAAGAGTTGCTGTAAGTTTTCTTCTTCTTGTACTTTATAATTTATCTTTGAATTATGAATTTTTCTAGTGACTATAACCATTAGATTTCTTCACAGGTATGTAACATCGTTGTTGTAGCCAGATTGCTTAATGCAGCTCTCGTCATTCCCAATTTCATGTTAAGTGACGTTTGGACAGATGCAAGGTAACTATTGTAAGCTCTCCGTCCTCTCTCTCCCACACTTTCTAACCCATTTTGAGTCATACTTACGACAAAAGAATTGGTTTTTACATTTGTAACGACATATTTTACTTTTGTACTTTATAGTCAGTTTGGAGATATCTATCAAGAGGAACATTTTATGGAGTATTTGTCGCCCGATATTCGGATAGTAAAGGAACTACCAAAGGAGCTTCAATCTTTGGATCTTGATGCAATCGGCAGCGTCGTGAGTCTTACATTCTCCCCAATCTTGATGTGGACAAGTCTCATCTTTCTTCTCTTTTTGTTCATGTTTTGTCACTATGATCTCTTAAGGTGACAGATATAGAAATGATGAAAGAAGCAAAACCAGACTACTATATGGAACATATTCTCCCTATACTACTCAAGAACAAAGTAATCCATTTTGTTGGATTCGGAAACCGCTTAGCCTTTGATCCGATACCGTTTGAGTTACAGGTAGACATTTTTCTTTTCTTTATCCTCTGATTATAGCTTCTTTATCTAAATTTTTTTGGAAGTAGAGGCTTCGGTGCAGATGTAACTTTCACGCGCTAAACTTTGTCCCAAGAATACAAGAAACTGCCGCGGTGCTCGTGAGGAGACTACGAGACAGCGGATCTTACGTTGCACCACTTGATATGCATCTCCTCGGTCCAAAATCTGCATCCTTAATCTTGGACAAGAAGAATTCTGATACTCCTGCGCAGAAAAAGGCGGCTTCTTCTTCTTCTAAGTACCTTGCTCTACATCTACGGTTTGAAATCGACATGGTGGCTCATTCTCTCTGTTACTTCGGAGGAGGCAAAACAGAACAGATAGAGTTGGATTCTTATCGCCAAAAACACTTTCCATCTCTTTTAACCTTAACCAAACAAAAAAAGTCTGTTCCTTTTACTTCAAACTCAAGCTTCCTCTTCCTTATTTTCGATTCTAAACCTAAATTGCTCTGTTTCGGTTTTTCTTTTCAGATTCCCATCTGCCGATGTTTTGAGGACGGAAGGACTTTGTCCCTTAACACCCGAAGAAGCCGTTCTTATGCTCGCGGCTCTCGGCTTCAACAATGAAACCCGAGTTTTTGTAGCTGGTGCAAATATATATGGAGGATCAAAACGGTTAGACGTGTTAACTAGCTTATACCCAAATCTAGTCACCAAAGAGAAGTTACTAACACAATCCGAGCTAATACCATTCAAGAACTTTTCATCACAGGTAGGTATAACAAAAACAAAATCTATATGTTGTGGATACATAAAACATTAGCTAACAATCAAATCCTAAGTAAAAAAACCGGTTTGAGATTTTTTGTTTTCCTTTGGTGTATATGTAGCTAGCGGCTTTAGATTTCATCGCTTGTGCTGCGGCAGACGCGTTTGCGATGACGGATTCAGGGAGCCAGTTATCGTCTCTAGTATCGGGCTATCGGATTTATTACGGAGGTGGGAAAATGCCAACGATTAGACCGAACAAAAGGAGACTTTCGGACATATTGTTGAAGAACAATACGATTGAGTGGAACGTGTTTGAACAGAGAGTGAGAAAAGCGATTAGACAGACAAAACATGTATTCGCTAGACCTACTGGACGCAGCGTTTACCGTTACCCAAGATGTAAAGAATGTATGTGTCATGCATGACCAGTAATACATCTAACCTCTTAAAAACGTTCGAGTTGAGTTTTTGTAATGAACTATATATGGTTTTTCATTACAAGGTTTTGGTGTAACATTCTGATTTGCCAGACCGGACTATTTGCAGGTTTATTATTGTTCTAATCAAATTATATAGGCAAAGTTGAGAATTTCATAGAACCAAACCCACCAGTTAACATCAACAAAGCCAAGAGTAATTATATCCACCGATAGTTAGAACCCTTGAATGATTTGGAATTAATCCACCGATGAGAGGTTTGAAATTTCCTTTTAAGGAAAAGTTTAAGTTAAAGTTTGAAGCCCCAAGGATTTGGAAGAATTTCCTTTTTAAGGAATAGAAATTTTCAAACAAATCGATTATTTAACATATTTAATCTGTTAAAACGTATAGAAAGACATACAACCAAAGAATAATGTACATAACAAAGGAAATCTCTTTCTCACTAAGAAATTGAAATTGACTTGAACAAGACTTTTCCTTTGAAATATTAAAATTGGAAACTTAGATTTTCTTTTTGTGTTTGTAGACTTTTTATTGAAAATATTTTAGACATATCTTTTCTAATGATTTAATGGTTCACAAAAATAATTATAGTTATATACAACAATCAAAATTTCATGGTTTTTATTTGATATTTCTGGAAATTTTTATAAGAAAATTACAAAAAAGTTATAAATTCACCAAACTAAAATACCTGATCCAAACTCAAATCCTTGTCCAAAATTATCTTTTATTTATTGACAACATAAACGTTTGAATTTGATTGATATGAATCATATGATACATGCATGTATTTACACCGTTGTTCACACACCCTCTTGTTTCAAAACGCTGCCGTTCAGGATTCCCGCTTCCCCTTTATTTTAAAGTATTAACTGCACTCACGCTCGAACTTGCGCGTGACATTCTACACAAGCTCCTTCAACAGATAAGCCACGTGGCACGTACTCGAAAACAACCGTTGCCGCCCCCACGTGGCAGCTACCTGATTTCGGGATCAAATCTAATAACAACGATTATTTAATTGATAATCACTTACAACCTACGGATTATCTTTTTACTTCATATGACCCTTATATTTTCATAGCACTTTGGTTTATTCCCTTTTACATTATAAAGTTGTATGGAGTCCAAAAAACAATCTGTGTTTTTTTTTTTAATTATAATTTAATTTCGTTTGACAGTATTTAACATATCAAATTTATCATATAGAAGATGAATATATAAGACTGGTTTGGTGTGTTAAGTGAACTTAACGTTTTACTAATCACGAACACAACGTTGAAGAAAGATCCAGAGACTATACGCGGACCAACGTCACCTTTATATCCCATCCAATGCTAAAGAACAACGAAAAAAAAAAGTTTCCGTTGTCAAACATTTATACTAATAGATAAAAAAAACTCTTTTTTTGTCTGCAAAGTTAAAAAAGTTCATCATCTTCCTCCTCCTCTCTTTATTCCATTCCGTGTTTTTTCAGCGTTTTCTACAGCTAAAAAAACGACACAGCGTCTCTATTTCTCTTCCTCTTTTATTTTTTGGGTTTATGTGCAAAGACTAAGATCGATCTCTCCGATCTCTCTGAAGAGTTGGTGAATATTTATCAAGCTCCTGTCAAAGAGTGACAATCCAGAGAATCCCCCCTTACTTGGTTAATTTGGTTTTCTAGGTTTGTCTTAATTTCTTTTTCATTTTTCTCCTTCCATTTCGTCATATAATCTAATCGTTAGATTGCTTCTACAGAAATTTTAAGAAAAGGGTATTTCTTTGTCAAATAGAGACGTTACTGCCAAAATTAATATTCTGGGTTTTGGGTTCTTTTAGAGATTTTGATCAAGGAGTTCGATTCTAATCAGTTCTTAAATGTTCTAGTTTCTCAATTCAGATTTTCAAATCAGCTTATGTCACTGTTATACATATTTTTCATTTTGTTAATGATTAATAAGAGGAATATGAAAATGAGGGGAACAAGATAATTATTGAGTGATGTCAAAAATGTGGGGAGGAGATAAATGTTCTCTCTTTTTGAAAATGCTGTGAATATGTTCTATTGATCTATTCCTTTTTAAAAAAGATTTAATGGGTTTTATCATATGATTTAAAAATCTTAGAAAGTTAAATTTCCAGATAGAAGAAAATTAAAGAGTCTAATTATTTCTCCCTTCTTTAAATATATCACACGCCATTTGAATGAATTTAGGGTTGAATATTTTGTAGGTGAAGCCTTTGATTTCAAAGGGTTTGAATAAATTTTGCAGGTGAAGAAGCATTGGATATCAAAAAGGGATTATTAGATTAAGCTAAGAGTTGAAGGAGATGGCAACACTAGGAGATATTGGAGTAGCAGCAACAATCAACATACTCACTGCCATCATCTTCCTTTTGGCATTTGCAATCCTGAGGATTCAACCTTTCAACGATAGGGTTTATTTCCCTAAATGGTATCTCAAAGGTATAAGAAGCAGCCCTTTGCATTCAGGTGCTCTTGTCAGCAAGTTTGTCAATGTAAACTTAGGCTCGTACCTACGGTTCTTGAACTGGATGCCTGCGGCTCTAAGGATGCCCGAGCCCGAGCTTATTGATCATGCTGGTTTGGATTCTGCTGTTTACTTGAGGATTTACTTGATAGGGTACTAATGTTTTTGTCATTTGATTGTGAAAGATTGATACTTTTTGCATAGTTTCATCTTAAAACTTATTTGTTGTTTTCTCTGTTTTTTCAGGCTTAAGATCTTTGTCCCGATTGCCTTGCTTGCGTGGTCGATTATTGTACCTGTCAATTGGACTAGTGATGGGCTGCAACTAGCCAAACTTCGTAATGTAACATCTAGTGATATTGATAAGTTATCGATCTCGAATATAGAATATGGATCAGACAGGTTTGCTAATTTATCCAAAACAAATCTCATGTTGATTCTTTCTTCCCTCTATATGACTTTAAAGTTTGAGCTGTTACATTTTTGAAGGTTTTGGACTCACCTGGTGATGGCTTACGCTTTTACATTCTGGACTTGCTATGTTCTAATGAAAGAGTATGAGAAGGTAGCTGCTATGCGTTTGGCATTTCTCCAGAACGAGCAACGGCGCCCTGATCAGTTCACGGTAAAGCTACTATATATATGATCAGTTTTGCTTCTTGATGTAACCTTGGACTGAACCAGTTTGCTTTCACAGGTTTTGGTTAGGAACGTACCAGCGGACCCAGACGAGTCCATTAGTGAGAGTGTGGAGCATTTCTTCCTAGTTAACCATCCGGAACATTATCTTACGCATCAGGTAATAGCTCATTCATTTCTCAGAAAGAATCAGTCTTTTTTCACGAGTTTCGTTTAAATCCTGGAACTTGATTTATCCAGGTTGTGTACAATGCAAACGATTTGGCAGACTTAGTAGAGAAGAAGAAAACCACGCAGAACTGGCTTGACTATTACCAATTGAAGTATACAAGAAACCAGGAACAAAGGCCAATGATAAAGGTACTTGAGGGGTCGTAGACACAAACTTAAAGAAGCTTTTCTTGTTTCTATTCTGATTTGTGTTGTCTTCTTTTGGGAAATCAGACGGGTTTTCTCGGGCTATGGGGAAAGAAAGTTGACGCAATCGATCATTATATAGCTGAAATAGAGAAATTAAACGAGCAAGTAAGTATCGTTTCTTCCTACAACGGTTTCTCAGTTGGAACAATCAAACCTGACTTTTCTCTTCGGTTTCTTGATTAGATATTGGAGGAGAGGAAGAAGGTAAAGAAAGATGACACGAGCTTAATGCCAGCAGCTTTTGTCTCTTTTAGAACACGGTGGGGTGCTGCGGTTTGTGCACAGACACAACAGTCTAGCGATCCGACCGAATGGTTAACTGAATGGGCTCCCGAGGCACGAGAAGTGTTTTGGTCGAACCTCGCGATCCCTTATGTCTCTTTAACAGTAAGGAGACTTATAATGCACATTGCATTCTTCTTCCTCACCTTCTTCTTCATGATTCCAATAGCCTTTGTTCAATCCCTAGCAAGCATCGAAGGCATTGAGAAATATGCTCCTTTCCTCAAGTCCATCGTTGAGGAGTAATGTTTCTCTCTATCTCCATTATTTGCCTACTTATATGAATTAGATTTTTAAATCTGCTATATTTTGCAGGGATCTTATTAAATCTGTTATCCAAGGTTTTCTACCGGGTATCGTGTTAAAGCTCTTTCTAATATTTCTGCCAACCATTTTGATGGTAATGTCGAAGTTCGAAGGGTTTATATCGTTATCATCGTTGGAAAGAAGAGCGGCTTCTCGATACTATTTCTTTAACCTCATCAATGTCTTCCTCGGAAGCATAATCGCCGGCTCTGCATTTGAACAGCTCGATTCTTTCCTCAAACAATCCGCAAATCAGTAAGTTCCCATTTCTTTGTCTATCTATCTCTCTCTTGGAACAATTATCATGGAGCTTATCTATTGCTGCGCTTGTCACTTGTTAGGATTCCTAGAACGGTTGGAGTAGCGATACCGATAAAAGCAACATTTTTTATCACGTATATAATGGTGGACGGTTGGGCGGGTGTTGCAGGGGAGATTCTGAGGCTGAAACCTCTGATCTTTTTCCATATAAAGAACTTCTTCTTGGTGAAAACCGAAAAGGATAGAGAAGAAGCAATGAACCCGGGACAGATCAATTATCATGCGACAGAGCCTCGGATTCAACTCTACTTCCTCCTCGGTCTTGTCTACGCCCCTGTGACTCCGGTTCTACTACCTTTCATTATAATCTTCTTCGCATTGGCCTACCTCGTGTTTCGTCATCAGGTTAGTAAAACAAACTCTGTTTCTTCTTTTACCATCTTCAAGATTCTTTCCTCAGTTGGTTATCAACTAAACCGGATAAAGTTTTTTTTTCTAACTGTTTTTTAAATTTTGGTTCTTGCTCTTTTGTCTGTCAAGAGAGCTATAACAGAATCACACAAATACTTGTCTACTTACTTCTTGAACTTTCTTGTTTTGATGATTTTGCGTTTTTGCAGATCATAAATGTGTACAATCAGGAATATGAAAGCGCGGCTAGGTTCTGGCCAGATGTTCATGGACGTATAATATCAGCATTGATCATCTCGCAAATCCTTTTGATGGGATTACTGAGCACTAAGGGAGCCGCTCAGTCCACGCCTTTCCTCCTCGTCTTACCGATCCTCACCATATTCTTTCACCGGTTCTGCAAAGGCCGGTATGAACCAGCATTCCTCCGTCACCCCTTGAAGGTTAGTACAAAAACATTGTTACTAGAATCCAATTCAAAAACAGAGGTTTTGTCACTGGTTAAGTATAATTCTTCTATATTTGGTTTGGTCGTGTATATATGTTATTGATATCATAAGGTCCGGTTTACAGGAAGCGATGATCAAAGATACATTGGAACTAGCAAGGGAACCCAACTTTAATCTGAAACCTTATCTTCAGAAAGCATATATTCATCCGGTTTTCAAAGACGACCACTTTGAAGATAGTCGGTTTGATGAAATATCGAGTTATTGCGCCGAAGATTCGGATGATGACTGTGTTACTGTCCCGACCAAACGTCAGTCCCGTAAAAATACACCGGCGGTTAGCCATGCTAGCCGTGGTTCTTCCCGTTCACCAAAGTGATAACCAGAACCATTGAGCATCTTAACCGGGTCGGGTTTATACGGTATAGAAAGAAACGTAAATAACATGTTGGGAATTTTTGTTTTTACCTCATTTTATGTAGTCAGATTTTGTATATTATGAGATTTTTTAATTTTTATTTTTGGAGTTGTTTTTTATTAATTAAAAAGATTGGTTTCTGAAATCCTACTGAAATTAGATATCTTTGACAATTGTCGAGGAAGAAAAAAATCAATCTATAAATGCTAAGGAATCTTTCTCCTTATTGCTCAACCATAGAAAAACCAAACATCTGTCGATATGGAACCACATCGAAATTATTTTTAGTAGATAAACTCCAGAAGTCCCCCAAATCTATGCTTGGTTTTTTCAACCGTTTAATCTAACGGCAAAAAACACAACACTTTTTAGTCTCTTTTGATTAGTCAACACTTTATTGCTGGTTTTTTTTTTTACAAAAATGTTAAGTTTCTCCTTAAATGCTAACAATTCAAAAAAATTCTGACCACCATAATAGTAAATGCAAAATATAGTAAATATAGAATGGTGATTGGTGAGTAGTATTTGCTTTGTTTGTCAGAAGTTAGATACGTTGTACATAGTTTATTTCCATCTTTCTTTTTCCCCAATGTTTATCTCCATCTCATTTGTACATACACATATTAAGAAAAAAATCTTTTCTCTCTACTGAAAAAGAAAAAAGAAAATAAAAACACATTTCTTCTTTTGTCAATGAAACTAGCATATCTGTTGACAAAAAAGTCAAAATAAAAAACATTTCTTTATTTCAATTATAGTAGCAAATCTGTATCCTATCTCATTTAAAGAAATTGAAATTCAAAGATTTTAACATCTAATTAACGATGATTGATGTTTTGCAAGTCTGTGTTATCATTATAAAACTAAAACCTTACGTATAAAATCTGCATTTAAGGGATAAGATTTTATCCATATTGTGTATTTCGATGAGTAAATTGCTTTCTTTTATAAAGACGAGTGAGAGTGAGTAAAGCGTGAGAAGACAGACATAATGGTTTTTTTTGCCGTACGTGAGAATCGGAAAGTATTTGACTGAATAAAATAATGTTTTAATTCAAAACCCAAAAAAGCTTCGGCGGATGTGACCGAGAGCGAATAGGTGCTTGCTTCTAAAACCGCTACGCGCGATTGAAGAGCGCGTGCGTGGTTCCACTCACAGCCAACGTACGGGTAATACGAGGCAGTCGCCTACTAGCTAGCTACTTAAGAAGCACCCTTCTTCTGACTGTTAAATTTTGTAACTTTTTTTTTATTTCTCAGAAGCTCTTAAAGAACAATTCAGACATATCTTCTTTCTTCCATGTTTAGCTGAATCAGGAAATTTGGGCGCGTTTCGTTATGTAATGTCAGCAAAATTTTGTACCTGAAACTAGGGTTCTCCTGGAAGAATCAAGAAATGGAAGAATCAAGAAATTGTATCTTGAGTTGTTTGAGCTTATCAGAAAGGTAATGAAACTCTCTCTGACCTGTTTCCGAGACTTTTTATGGTTTCTGTCGTTTTAATTTCTCATTGTATTGTTGTTTGAATCCGATATTGATGTTTTGGATTCGTCAAGTTCTGTTCATTGGAGGTTTTTTTCATTTATCTGTTCTTGGCTCGAGTTAATCTCTCTGTTTGGTTTCTTTCTATGATGTTAGCGTTTTTAATCCTGTATATTGATTCAATGACCCGTTGCGTATTGTGTTATAGAAGATTGGAGACTGAAAATTAAATCTTGATTTGATTTTTTTCTGAAGATTTGGTTTCTTGACATTGGATTTGGCAGGTGAAATTGAGAAAATGGAGGGTGTGGTTGCTGCTAATGGAGTAAATCTTAAGCATAATGGTCTAAAGGAGAGTTCATTAGAATCTTGTTGGCCGGAGAAGAAGACACCAGTTGAGGCAACGAGTCTTAGCAGTGGTTCATCAGACATAGAAGAAGAGAGCAGTGTGGAATGTCCGAAGCGAGTGTCTAATAAAAGACGGAAACGGTCTGAAGCTGATGAAGTTAAAGCGGGTAAAACGAAATCCTCAGGAAAGAAGAGAACTTTAAAGAAACGAGAAGCAAATGGTGATGATGAGAAGCAATGTGAAGAAAAGGAGGAGAAGCAGAGGAGCTCTGCAAAAGGGAGAGCTAAAGAAGAAGAAGTTGATGATGAAAAGGAATGGGGTGCAGATATTTGCTTACTTGGGAACGAGATAGATGTTGGCGCTTCAAGTTCGCGTTCTGAGTCTGAGCTTTCGGATTCTCATCTGAGAAACGAGTATTTTAATGACTGCAGAAGCATGACAAGGAGTTTAAAGGTAAACAACGAAACAACAAATACTATTTGATGAAGAAAATGTATGTATTCTCAACTTTTATTTGAAATCATGTTTGTTTGTTTTTCTTCCCTACACAGGCAGATTTGGGAGAGCTTGCAATTTGCCATCAATGCTCTCAAGGGGAAAGAAGATATCTCTTCATTTGCACTCTTTGTGAAGTGAGGTTGTATTGCTTTCCATGTATAAAGAAATGGTTAGCTTTTCTCCTAAATTTTGATTACATTTTATCTTATGTCGATAGGTTTCAATGTCGTTAATACAGTTTTGTTGTTTGTCACAGGTATCCTCATTTGTCAACTGATGATGTCATAGAAAAATGTCCCTTTTGCCGCGGAACTTGCAACTGCTGCAGATGTTTGCACTCAAGTGGATTAATCGAGGTATGATTGTATTCTTGACAAAAGATTCATATTGATGATCACAAGATAAATTTTTGAATTAGTGTGAGTAGAGATGTATTTGTTTGTCTTACAGACATCAAAGAGAGAGCTCAGTAATTATGAAAGATTTCATCATCTTCGATACATGATTGTGTCAATGCTTCCTTTCCTGAAGAAGTTATGCAAAGCACAGGATCAAGAAATCGAAACCGAGGCAAAGGTTCAAGGTATATAGCGATCTTCCTCTACTACTAAGACAAGATTTTCCCTTGCTACAAGTTAACATAAATGATTTGTTTATATAGGAGTAGTGACTTCTCAAGTTAATATATCCGAGACTCTATGCTCAAATGAAGAGCGTGTCTTCTGGTAAGTATCATCGTTTTGTATTTGTTAATTGATTAGTTACATGATATCTATCTTATATATTACTGTCATTTGTGCTGTAGTAACCACTGTGCAACCTCAATTGTTGACTTGCATCGAAGCTGTCTAAAGTGCTCCTATGAACTTTGTCTGAACTGTTGCCAAGAGATCCGTGGAGGATGGCTTTCAGAACGTCCGGAATATAAGTTACAATTCGAGAATAGAGGGAGCCGATATATACATGGTGAAGATGCTGAACCGAGCTCTTCTTCTGTTACTGAGGATGAATCTGTTAATCCATCCATTAAGTGGAATGCTGATATAAACGGAAGCATACCGTGTGCGCCAAAAGAGCTAGGCGGTTGCGGTGACTCTGTGTTGGAGCTTAAGCGGATCCTACCATTGACTTGGATGTCAGATTTGGAGCAAAAGGCAGAGACATTCTTAGCCTCTTATAGTACCAATCCAACAATGTCACATTGCAGATGTTCTTCTGATGTGG
>OVAQ01000929.1:11632-22895 GCA_900406345.1 Erysimum cheiri | reverse complement strand
CTCTTACCGTCGATGTCGTGTGGATTCTTTTCCTCGCCACATGCTCCCTTGATTTTGATTTGTTTGCTTCGCCGAGAGGATGCACTGAGTCGCGGATGAAGCACCATGAGCCAAAGGATCCTCTGTCACCGAAATTGACAGAGAACCCACCGCCGGAGCACGCGGTTGTGATCAGAAGAGGAGGTGTTTTTTTAGAGAGAAATCGCCGCGAGTGAGATCCACGCGCGCGACTCTCTCCCCCGCTTACAAATTCTTTTTTGATGGGAATGTTTAACAAAAACCAATTTTTTTTTTTTATAGTTTCATGACAAGATTCAGTAACGACGAAACAAGATAAGATATAAGTAGTTGTTATCATCAGGAACAACAAAACAAACGAAGCATTTAAACCCAAAACTATCAAATCCAATCAATAATGTTTGTAATATTGAAACATGAAGTAACCTTGCATCTCTTCACATTCTATTTGGAATAAATATATATTATATATTCAAAATAACATATATCACAATCATATATGGATGGTTGGGAGTGGACTAATAATGAGTATGATCATGTTTCTTAACTCCCTGAGCAGCCACTAAACCACTTAGAAAGAGATCTAAGTTCACACCTTTGTTTTACTTTATCCAACTAAGCCGTGGTACTACAATGTAATAAAATTGTGGTGAAACTGATTTCCATATTCTTTGTTTTTTAACCAAAAAGTCAATCATGTTGTATTATCATAAGTACATGTACAGATTGGACGCTTTCTTTGTATTTTTCTGCCATGTACACATTTAACTTTAATAGTTGCTCTTTTCCGTAAGGTGGCAATTCGATTTGTATGCATGTACTTAGGATTTCAACAACAGCAAAAGTTCTCACAAATAACCAAAACATGTGACCAAGTGATCTTTGTTAGTATCACCGATGTATTATATCACTCGGATTCGAATTCATACCATGCAGAGAATTTAATAAATAAAGATTGACTCATCTTGCAATCACTGACAAAATTTGCTTTGGCAACTTAATGGCAACTAAATCATAAAGTAATAATGGCTACATGAAACTACACAAATAAGTGGTTTGGGCCAAGAAAAAAAAACTGAAATATGATTGGTCATCAAAAGGGTTAGAACTTTTAAGATCAATAAAAGAACTCTTATAAAAGAAACTGAGACAAATATCCAGAAAATAAAAAAACAGTTGAAAGCCTTGCAAACACAAATAACATAAATTTAGGTATACTGTAGTTTGCAAAAATACAACCATGGAGTTTGTTTTAAAGAAAAAACACCATTAGTAAAGATTAAAAACTTCAATCTTCATCGACTCTAAATAATAAACTTAAATTTCATTGAACATACTATACGACTCCACTTAGGAAAAAAACTAAATTATTTTCTACCTTAAAATTCCTAATCCTGAGGATGGGCCTCATAATCGGACTTAATTAAGTAAGTCCTAAGTTAGATCCTTACGTTAATTCACAAATAGATCCCTCAAAAGGAGAAAAAGAAGTTCGAGTGTCGGAGACGCGCTAATTTTGAGCCGTGGATGAGACGTGTGGAAAGGGAGCGATGAGGCCATCAGGACCGTACGTAAATATCACGTGAGGACACGTGGGGAGTGAGCATGTACAAACAAAACTGTCTTTTGGACTGACTTTGGAAGCAACCACAGAAACATCGAACATCATTCGGTGTACCATTAAAACAGCACATATCATTGAGTTGTTTGTTACCCCCAAAAAACATACGGTGTCAAACACAAGACTATTGTCTTATCGTGTATATTATTGATTTCAAATCTTAATTAACAACTATCTTTAAGCTTATCAAGATTCGAATTAGGGTAGACATTAGTCAACTATATCAAATTCATACAAACCGGCCGGTTGGATTGTGATTTCGGAAAAGCAATCGGAAAACCAACATCAAAATTAAAATAAAGCATTTAAAACAAATAACAAAATGCAAAAATTACTCTATGCAAGCATTGAAATAAATCTTCCACTGTTTAAAATCAGATTATAAAACCATCTAAGATTTGTCTTTAAAACCAGCTAAGTCAAAGCCCATATATGACGATGTTCATCTCGGATAAAAGATCAAGTGATAGTGGTAACAGGTCATGTAAAAGTATTTACAGTATCAACAAATAATGTACAAAATGTCTTTAAATAATAAACGTGTTAGCAATACTGGTAATATATAGAATATATATAGATAAATGAAGTATATCAATTTTATAATTTTAAATATTTAACTATCCAAACATGTAATTCAGATAATGGCTGATTACATGACCCATACTCCTACCTATTTTTTAAAATAATTCTTGATTTGTATGGATAATTTATGTAACCCTCACCTAAAATTTAGAATTAGATCGGATACGAGTGGATCATTCGGATGACTCAGCCTAAAATACACAACTTTATATAAAAAAAGTCAAATTACTTTGTTTTTCTTTTTCTACAATCGTGAGGAAATTTTTCTTTATTTCCATACAATTCTTGAAAAAGTCATATCCCCGCAATGCTTTAGAATATGTACAAACTTTCATAAATCTTCCTTAATAACATTGTTACATGCACCTACATGCATGGATATATATCCTGCACGTTAGTTTTTTTTTTTTTGGTAATCTCCTGCACGTTAGTTAATTAATGGAGTTTATTTTAGAACTCAATTATTGCTTGGAAAGACACAGAATTGAACTGCGTTCATGGGAAGGTCTACGTCTTCAATCATTGACCCCCACAAAAGCATTGGTCGTGAACACGACCATTACTAATTAGTAATTACGCACCAAGATTTCGATTTTATATTTGTCTAATAAATTAGTTTACTTTTAATCAGATAATTTTGAAGCAAGTTCCAGCCTAATAATAACAAGATATATGTGAAAGCTAATCGGGAGCCGATTGGGAGATTAAGGAATAAATCCCTCCATGTTTTTACTATTTAAAATATTTACGGTGGTTAACTAGCTATAATTAAAATCGTATAGAAACAATTTGATTCATGACCTACATTTTTTTACAATGTCAAATCGGAAGTATATGTATGTCAAATTGGAAGTATATGTATTTCATGACAAATAAATAACAAGCACACTTTTAAACAATATTAAAATCAAACCGATCGAACGTAATAATATGTTTTAATATTATCGTGCCATTATTCAGAACGTGTGATCTATCTATTTGAATTGACCCGACCGTTAGTAGGCAAATTAACAAAGAAATTATCTAATAAAATTAATTGTTTATTGTAATGCAACTATGCAAGGTTCGGCATATAGCAATAAAATATAGTATACATTTATTTAATTTCATATTGTTATTGATGAACCCATTTCTAATGGATAAATAATTCATGCAACGATTTATCTACGTCAAGGCTTTTTGTCTCCGACTTGCACGTTACAACGTTTCTTTTTGTGTCAACTCTTAATCATCCAGATTTTAAATCATATTGTCAACAACTATGTAAGCAAAATATACAATCATAATGCGGCATAAATGCGTTACATATGTATTATGTGCGTATGAAGCCAAAACATGGTTATAGTACCTTTTTATGGTATTTGACTATTTTCCAATTGAAAGATGCAAAAGAAGACAATATATAAATCATAATATTTATCAGAAATCATATATAAATCATAAAAACAAGCCAACATAAAGTAAAAATATCTTAATAAATAGTACTGTAAAAATGCTAACTTGCTAACCATAGTTCTCCTGGAAAGGATAAAGTAATAAAAGGCTCATTTTCTTGAATAATATATTGGGTTTTGTGGACCTTCAGAGTAAAAAGTAATAAGATCTGGACTGAATTCAAATGATGACTAGAAACAAATCAAACAATCCAAGTACAAATCACTACGCTAAGGGTTTTCTTTTTGTCAACTCTTTTCTTTTATTAATAATTAGACGAAACAATTTTATCAGGAACGGCCTATAAAAATCTATAATCCCAGTTTAAAACTGTTTCGAAATATGTCTGTAGAAATGCACTCTGGTAAAATTTTGTCTCAAGTAAATACTCCCTCCAATCCGATTTAAGTGTCATTTTAGACTTAAAATTTTGTTTAAAAATAAGTGTCGTTTTGTATTTTCAATGCAAAATTTATTAATTTTTAATTTTATATGACTATTAGTATTCTGCAGATTGTTTTACTATTGGGCAGATTATGTTTAAGTAATATAGTTAATGATGTTTTTGTTTAAAAAAAATAAAAAATTTAATATTTTCTTAATATGTGTGTAGAATTCTAAAACGACAATTAAAAAAGATCAGAGAGAGTAACTAATAAAACATAATTACTACTATAATAATAGATTTTCGGATAGTTGAATACTTTAATATGGTTGTACTTAGCTTGGAGCTAAGAGCAACTACTTGTAAGATGCTTTTAGCATATGTGACTTGATGACGATAGTTCCAACATGATTGAGATAGTTTATAGTATGGTGCATTACACTTTCCGAGAGAAACATTCAAACATTATTAGCATGGCAAAATGACAATCGCACATCTTCATACACTAGCATTTAATGCTAATCGACGCTTGGTTAGTCTCGCATACATCTGTTTTACACATTTTCATTACCCGAGTGAAGATGAGATACCTATTAAACATAGTTTTTTTCTTCCAGAAAATTAAACAAAGTTAATTAAATTTATTCACTTATAAATATAGTCTACACTCCCCTAATGAATACAGATCTTCCTTCTCTTTATATTAAAACTGATATTTGTTGTTCTCTTTTGTTTGATCGATCTCTTTTTTTATTTTACCTGAGAAGCTATAGAAAAGAGCAGACGAAAAGGCAAGCATAGTGACGCCCATATCATGGTCAGGGACGTGACTATGAGAACCTCTGTTTTTTCTCTAACCAATAGACTAAATTTATGAAAATTTTCTTATCAGGAAACATTATTCATCAGAAGATTCAGAAAAACAAGAAAAGAAATTGACAGAGAAAGGAGCAAAAAAAAAAAAACATTTTTTGTAATAACAAATAACTTGTAATATGGAGCCCACAAAGCCATACCTAGTTTGATATCTCTTTCGTTTTAGGTCTCAATTCTTTCTATTTTTAATTCGAAAATTTCACTTCTCCCAATCTCTGTCTTCTCTTCCTCCTTTTGAGCAACATTTCAAGAGAATAGAAAAGATCTCTGAAAGAGAGAGAGAGAGAGAGAAAAAAAAGAGAGTGTTGTGATTTTGTGTGTTTTTGTGATTTGACAGTGCCCATGTTTCTGTTTATTGGATAAGGACCTCCAAAATTACTTTCTCTAGAGATATTCGAAATAAAAAACACTTACTATTATCATCTCTCTCGGTTCTTGAAACTCAAACCGGTAAGCCTCTCTATTTTAGCGCTAATTTATCAAATTTCCCACTCTTTTATGGATATTTCCTCTTCTGGGTTTTGAGAAACATTTTTTGTTCTCTTCTCCGTTTTGATCAAAATTCATATTTCCATTAAAAAAAATCTCAACTTTTGTCTCCCCTGTTTTTTTTTTTTTTTTAATTTTCTTTTTTTAAACACCCTAAAAAAAAAAAATTAGAGTCCTTTTCAAAGTCTATCTGTAAATGGCGATGCATTCGACTACTCTATGAAAGCTCTAGTGTTCATCTTCTTATTCTCTCTTTTAAACCTCTCACTTTCATCTCCTTTCTCATTGATTGATACAGGAAATTTACAAAACGTCGTTTTAATTGAGCTGGCTTCTTCTTAAGGAGAGCTCAAACAGTGATTATTGCATTCTTTCAGTTTCCAAAATCCAGTTTTTAGGGTTCTGAAGTTCCTGGGTTTTGTTTGGAGATGATCTTGTTGATGGTTTATTCAAGAAGCCGAGCTATTGTAAGTTCTCAGATCTGAATCCCTTGTACGAAAATGTGAAAAAAGAATTCATTTTTATTTAAACTTAGAAATTTTATTATGATTATTTTATTTCCCTTTCTGCTTAGATCTGCAACGTCTTCATATCAATTATTTTCCTTAAAAGAAAAATCATGATTCTTCTATTTGCTTTTAGGCAAGTGTTTTATGTGTGAACCCATCTTTTTAACTATTCAAGATTTCAAAAGTCATAGAAAAGCTTATGGTATAGTATACTGTGGAGATTTCATTGCCGTTAACTTCATTTCTTACCAAATTTATGCACACATTGATTTTGTAGCTGTAAGTTATTTTTTCTAGGGTTCTTGTCTGTCCAAATCTTGCATCTTTAAAGCTCACTCTCAAATCTGAAATCCAAAATCTCTCCTTTTTTTAACAGCTGTTTGACTTTCTTTTTTTGTGTGTGTTCAGATTGGTTTCAATGGATTCATAAGCTGCATTTATGGGATTTGATAGATTGTCAATAAAGAAGGCAAAGTTGTGGTTATGGATTCTCGAGGTGACAGTTCCAGGTTTGGACAATATCCAACAAAGCCTTCTAGGAACATGTCTTCATCTTCATCAGCTGCTTTCTTCTCAGCTAATCAGTCTCCATTTTTCTCACCAAGATCTCCTAAAATCCAGCAAGAACTATCTGAATCTACTCGCTCTGATGCTCAATGTGACAGCTTTGATCCTCTTAGCTCCAGCTCTGGTTTCCAAGACCCTGAGCTTGCGTTTTTAGCCGCACCTCCTCCTCAATGTCAGAATCTTGAGGCTGATCGAATAGCTTCGAGTAGTGTGAACCCCTACACACCTTCTAGATATGGAAGAGGTCATGATTCTTCGTCGTATACTCAGACATCTTCGGTCTCTGTTTCTTATAATAGGTTGAGATGTTGTGATGTGTTTATAGGATTGCACGGTCAGAAGCCTTCTTTGCTTCGGTTTGCGGATTGGCTTAGAGCTGAGTTGGAGTTTCAAGGGATGAGTTGTTTTATGTCGGATAGAGGACGATGTAGAAGTTCTAGGAAACAGAGAATAGTCGAGAGGGCGATGGATGGTGCATCGTTCGGGGTTATAATTCTAACGAGAAAGGCGTTTAAGAATCCTTATACGATTGAGGAGCTACGGTTTTTCGCAAACAAGAAGAATCTTGTTCCGGTTTTCTTTGATTTATCTCCTGGAGAGTGTCTTGTGAGAGATATAGTTGAAAAGAGAGGAGATTTGTGGGAGAAACATGGAGGGGAATTGTGGGTTTTGTATGGAGGGATTGAGAAAGAATGGAAAGAGGCGGTTCACGGGTTATCGCGGGTTGATGATTGGAAGCTTGAAGCTCATGAAGGTAACTGGAGAGATTGTATTTTCAGGGCAGTTTCATTATTGGCAATGCGGTTAGGGAGGAGAAGTATAGTGGAGCGGTTAACGAAATGGCGGGATAAAGCGGAGAAAGAGGAATTTCCTTATCCGCGGAACGAAAATTTTGTTGGGAGGAAGAAGGAATTATCTGAGCTAGAGTTTGTTTTATTTGGAGATGTTGCTGGAGATTCGGAAAGGGATTACTTTGAGCTAAAGGCGAGGCCGGCGAGAAGGAAGAAGAATGTGTCGCTCGGGTGGAACAAAAGCGGTTCAGCAGAAGAAAGACGGAAAAAAGGCAAAGAGAAAGTTGTGTGGAAGGAGTCAGAGAAAGAGATCGAGATGCAAAATACGGAGTTGCCCTCGCGGAGTCAAGTGAAATTAGGGAGGAACACAAGGAGAAAACGGTCGATGAAAGTTGTTTACGGGAAAGGCGTGGCTTGCGTCTCGGGTGAATCGGGGATTGGAAAAACCGAGCTGCTTCTTGAATTTGCTTACAGGCATCACCAGAGGTATAAGATGGTTCTTTGGATAGGCGGAGAGAGCCGTTACATCAGACAGAACTATCTGAATCTTTATCAGTATTTGGAAGTTGACGTGGGGATTGAGAATTCTTCTGATAAAACGCGGATGAAGAGCTTCGAAGAGCAAGAAGATGCTGCGATTTCCAAAATCAGGAAAGAGCTGATGAGGAATATACCGTTCTTGGTTGTGATTGATAACTTGGAGGGTGAAAAAGACTGGTGGGATTCGAAACTCGTGATGGATCTTCTTCCTCGGTTTGGAGGCGGGACTCACATTTTGATATCTACGCGTCTCTCTCAAGTTATGAACATGGAGCCTTTGAAACTCTCTTACCTCTCTGGTGCTGAAGCTATGTCGTTAATGCAGGGGAATGTGAAAGATTATCCGGTTGCAGAAATGGATGCATTGAGAGCGATTGAAGACAAACTCGGGAGGTTAACGTTGGGATTAGCAGTCGTGGGAGCAATATTGTCAGAGCTACCTATAAACCCGAGCCGGCTTTTGGATACCATAAACAGAATGCCGTTAAGAGAGATGGTATGTAGCGGTCGGGACGGGAATCTTTTGAGAAGAAATGCGTTTCTGTTGCGGCTGTTTGAAGTGTGCTTTTCGATTTTTGATCACGCGGATGGACCGAGAAGTTTGGCTACGAGAATGGTTGTTGCGAGTGGGTGGTTAGCTCCAGCACCGGTTCCAGCTTCTTTATTAGCTTTGGCTGCTCATAAACTCCCAGAGAAACACAGAGGTCCTAAACGGCTATGGAGAAGACTGCGACGCGCTATAACCTGCGGCTTTACGTCTTCAAACTCCAAGCGATCAGGAGCTGAAGCCGCTTCTATGTTACTTAGATTCAACATTGCTCGAACCAGCAGCATCAAGCTAGGGTTTATTCAGATTCATGAGCTCGTGAAACTTTATGCACGGAATCGAGTACCGATGAATGAGAACGCGCCTGCGATGGTTCAAGCGGTGATAAACCGCGGCTCAACCATTGAAACCGCAGAGCAGATATGGGCAGTTTGTTTCTTGCTGTTTGGTTTCAGCAACGAATCTCCGTCTATTCAGCTGAAGATCACAGAGCTGCTGATTCTTGTGAAGCAGGTAATCTTGCCTCTAGCGATCAGAACGTTCATAACGTTTTCACGATGCAGCCCCGCAGTGGAGCTACTCAGGGTCTGCACAAACGCTCTTGAAGCAGCTGACCAAACGCTAGTGACGCCAGTGGAGAAGTGGCTAGACAAGTCACTTTGCTGGAGACCGGTTCAGACAAGCGCACAGCTAAACCCAATTCTATGGGAAGAACTTGCTCTAGCTCGAGCCACGGTGCTAGAGACTCGAGCTAAGCTGATGTTACGAGGTGGACAGTTCGGTATAGCTGATGATCTGATCAGAAAAGCAATCTTCATAAGGACATCAATCTCAGGAGAGGATCATCCTGGGACTGTGTCGGCTCGAGAGACATTGAGTAAGTTAACAAGGCTCTTATCCAATGTTCATCAGATTCATAACACTTCACCGTAATAGAGAGGTTTTAGGACGTTCTTGTTGTAAAAGTTAAAAGGTTAGAGTTTCTTGTTTTTTTTTATCAATCATTATTTTAGCTATAAGAGTTAGATTTATACAGAGGGATTAGTAATAAAAAGAAGACTGTTTTGTAAGAAATTTGTCAGAGAATCCACAGTAAAATCTCTGCATTTTCAGGCTCTTCTCAGACTGCTCTTAACTTTTTTCAGATTGAGAAACAAATCTTGACTGAATATAAAGAGTTTTTCAAAGAATATTAAACAATCAAATCTAGTTTCTGCATATATATATTCAAAAGATTGGTAAAGAAAGAAAAAACAATCAAAAGGAACATAAAGCTTAATGAGCAACAATGTTCATAACACCAGCAGACTAACTCCTAATGCCAGTTTAATCAAATCTTCTGTACCTCTTATCGCACTTCTTGTTCCGAGTTTCTTATCGACGATTATGATTCAGTGAGTACCAATTCCTGTGCAAAGAATACCAAAAAAAAGACTATTGTTAAAACAGACTCTAGTGACTCGGGAAGTCGAAACTGTATGTGAAAAAGGCGGATATGAAACAAACCTTGTCGCAAACTGGACACGCCTCGCTTCTTTCCATCCATTCAAGAATGCACGAGAGATGAAAATCATGACCACATTTAGTAAGCAATTTTGGGTTCTCAGTCTCATATTCTGCAAACAAACAAAACAAAATGAATAACAAAAACTATCTTTAGTAATGTAACTTTGAAAGATATTACAAATTACCTTCTAAGCAAATTGGACATTCATCGATAGTTTCTCGATTCTGTTTCTTTAGATCAAGATCAGTTAGATCATCAATAGGCCATGTTTCTTTCTCTGGAACAACCTGTGTGATTCCAGGGGATGCTTCGCCCGAATTGCTCTGATTTTTTGGCAATTTCGGTGTTGGAGTAGTAGTTTGAAGATTTCTATCCGAGAAGGCTAAAGGAATAGGCGGCGAAAGCGGTGAAGTGTACATATTAGAGACCGAATTTCTATTTTCCCCTGTAGAGGAAGGCGTGGAAAGAGATAAGGGAACTNAGTTTGAAGATTTCTATCCGAGAAGGCTAAAGGAATAGGCGGAGAAAGCGGTGAAGTGTACATATTAGAGACCGAATTTCTATTTTCCCCTGTAGAGGAAGGCGTGGAAAGAGATAAGGGAACTTGGTCGTCTATAGTTCTTGAACTCTGCAGAAAACAATAAAACATAAGAAAAGAAAACAGACGAAACAAACTTTCCTCGGAATCATTCAGTAGTGAGGCTACAGTTTCATTTGTGTTTTTTGTTTTTGAACAAGAAAGAGTAAGAAGTTTTACTTCCGGTATCATCGGGAGACAGCAGCAGCAACCCATTCTTTGGATGGTTAAACAAAGACTGACAGCTCGCAGATCACTGTGTAGCAGCTCTTTAGGTTACTCAAAAGACTGAAAATTTCAAGACAAAAAAGTTATAGAAACTCGTTACTGAAACTCTAATGCGAGGGAAAATTTCAGCTCTGTGATCATGTTTTGTAACTGGAAAACCAAATTTAAATACCATAAGTCTTAACATAGCTATACACTAAGGATGAGAGAATAATAGCCATTGAGATAAAGCAATACACATATGAGATCAACGACTCTCGCGTACTTATGAAGAAAAGTATTCAAATTCATGTTAAGTAGTCATTGAAAATCATATGATCCTATGAACATCCTGAGCTTATAAAAAAAGATAGCTTGATTGAGCACACCAGCACAATTAGGTTTACCATAAGAGAGAAACTATAATTACCAAAATCAAATCCAAAACCTAATAGATGAAGATCAGAAAACAGAGACAGTCGAACCAGCAAACTAAGCAAGTGGGTTGAAACCACACCAAACTAGCAAATCTTTGTTTCTCAGAAAAACCAAAACAGAACAAAGCAAAACAAAACAAAACAAAAAAAGAAGCCAACGAACAGAGTTCGTGATC